>JAQIXN010000371.1:0-42281 GCA_034698145.1 Proisotoma minuta
GGGCAAAATGGACCGGGGGCAAAACGGACCGGTCCACTTTGCCCCATGCTTTAATCATATATGGGGCAAAATGGACCAGGGGCAAAACGGACCGGTCCACTTTGCCCCATATAGGATTAAAGCGTGACGGACAGACAGACGGACAGACGACCCCGACGAGAGCAATAGCTCTCCACGTATGGCGAGCTAATAATTAATAAGCTTAATGAATGATTATTTATTTTAAGGATTCGAAATGATACGGATAGGGAAGCTGTTCTTTGTGCTCTTATTGTGCGAACTTTTCACAACAAAACAATGGTTTTTGTCCCAACAAAGAAAATTGCACATAGACTTCATGTAATTTTGGGTTTGATGAGCATCCGAATTGGAGAGCTGCATGGAGATTTAATTCAGAGTGCAAGATTGGAAGCATTGAAGAAATTTCAATCAGGGGAAGTTGACGTGTTAATTGTCACTGATGTGGCTGCCAGAGGTAAGCTAATTATCTTCCAATTAAATGTTTTTTTTAATTGTTTACTGATTTTTTTTGCTGATCTGCTGCTGTTTAGGCTTGGATATCCCAGGTGTTCAAAGTGTTGTTAATTACACAATGCCACCAACAATAGAACAATACATTCATCGGTGTGGAAGAACTGCTCGTGCTGGTCGATCTGGTGTGGCTATTTCCCTTGTCGGAGAAAATGATCGAAAATTGATGAAACAAGTTGCAAAAGGAGCTACAAATACAGTAAAAGCTAGAATAATTCCCCCTGGTAAGTTATATTTTATTATAAAGGTGAATTCAATAAGTTTCATTACGTTTTGTTTTTATAAAAAATCCAGAGATTATTGCAAAATATCGTGATAAGCTGACTGGGTTAGAACCCGAGATTGAATCAATTACACAAGAAGAAGAGGCTGAAAAAACTTTAGTTAAGGCCGAAATAGAAGCAAACAGAGCTTTGAAAATGATTGAAGAAAAAAAATTAAAGAAAAAGAAAAAACGTGGTATGCCAGAACCAGATGCTGCCAAGTCTCGTATATGGTTTCAGTCAAGCAAAGACAGAAAAGAAGGTAAATTTATTATTGAATGAGATTTTTAATAATATTATAATGCTAAAATTGTTTTACAAATGTTGTTTTATATATCTTTGGTAGAATCTGAAAGACTGAAGGGTCGAAATCCTGGAAAACTTAGGAAAGCTATAGCATCAGCACAAGAAGAAATGCAAATTAAGAAGCTGGTTGATTTCCAAAAACGCCAAGCTAAAGGGAAAAAGAAAGGGAAAAGGCCGCAACCCTTTGAAGATGATTCAGCTGGAAATCCAAATAAAATAAAAAAGAAATCATATTTCGATGATGAAATAACTGATGTGAAAAATGCACGAGCATTTAGGCATCAACCGAAAAGTTTCAAGGGCGATGGAAAACCCCCAAATAAATCTAATAATAATAAAATGGGAATGGGAAAGAAGAACGATGAAAATAAATTCTCCTCAAAATCCCCTAAAAATAAAGGAGGGACTCCAAGATCCAATGTTAATAAATCAAATAGAAAATTCAGTCAAAAGCTGAAAAATAAAGCACGATAGGAGACATTTTCTTATCCGTTCTGTACTTGGTATTTCCTATATTGTTGTTGAATTATATTAAACTAATAAAGTTGACATTATATAATTATTATTCACATTGTCCATTAATCTGTAAAATATCATATTCAACACGAAGTATTTCATTACTCTGCACAAAAATCATCTCATATTAGAGAAGCAGTCGTCGACTTACTCGACAACTGGAAAAGAATATGAAGCATTTTTTGTCATCATTAGTGAAGACTCTTCATTGGAGTAGCATTTAAATATTTAATTTGATAATAATGAATGTTCCTGGTAAAAATATCTTATTTTTTTGCATGATTCGCAAATCTCTTTTTGATATTAAAAGCATCTGACCAGTTTGTCAAACGTAAACCAATTAGCCAACGATATGCTTCTTATTATAGCATTTGCTAATTGGTTGTGAAAAACTCTCATAAACTTTTTTAGTAGTTTTATGTAATTGTATAAAGGTTTCCTCGTGGTCAATCTGTCGAGTCTTGTTAATGACTTTGACGTCCTTGACATTGTAACATTTATACAATGCCCATAAAATAATGACTATTTAATTAATGAGATCATTAAACCGTCCCATGAAATGACTGCACATCAGCTTCCTAATTAAGTTATTCAAATGATTGATTACTTTGCCACTGTTGAAAGCATTTTTCGGTACAGCATACTAAAGTCTAAATATTCGCATGAAGATCTCAAACGAAAGGGAAAAAAGAGTACATGAATAAAGAATTATCAACAATTACATTGCACGAAGATGGACAATTTTACATGAATAGTCCAAGACACGATTATTTGCATGCCGTAGTAGTTTCTCACCTCATAATTCCTTGCAATTGTTTGATTTTGCATGGAGTAACTTTAAATTAAAACGATAACATTATCTGGTTGGCCTATTATTTGATATAACATGTCCAAATAGTTCAGACGCTGTTCTTATTCGTTGCATGCAAATTCGCAATGGAGTTCCCTAATAAGACAATTTCAAAAAATAGTCCAACCTTGTTTCTCATATTCTCAAGTTTTTCGTTAATTCATCTTTCCGGTTTTGCAAATGCTCAGTACATTACATTTGGATTGTGTCCAAGAATTGGTGGAATGAAAAATTTTAACATTACGCAGGTATTAATTATTATGTTGTATTTTTGTTAATTTTGAAAGAGAATTTAATTATTTTTCAGTACGAAGGAAAATGGTATGAAGCAGAGAAATATTGGTTTGTAGTAGAAGCTACGACTTCATGCGTAAGAAGTTAATCAGTTGTATGAATTTTTATTTTATGTATTTTTTTTGTTTATTTAATTGTAACAGACAAATGTTGTATATGTAAATAACAATGACGGCACGTTTGGAGTTGAGATTAACATGCTCGAAGAAGTGTAAGAATGTTATTAATTTATTTACATAGGATTTTAAACTTTTTTTTATCGAATTTCCAGAACAAGAACGAAATGGACAAATCCGGGGACAACTTGGTCAAGGAGTAAAGATGGGAGTGCGGATTTCATGTTGGATATTATTGTTACTCAAAGTCCACTTCCATGTAAGAAACTGCAGGGACGTCATTATTATTCACTTCTTGATGACAAATGAAATTTAGATTTCAAGATCAAATTAATTTCTTCTTTCATTACTAACATCAATACAAAGATTTTCCTTTGAAACCTCCAACAGTCTTTTCAAGGTCCACCTTACTCATAATTTAATTCGTGTAACCCAAAGCAAATTGTTTGAGTAATTGCTTTTCAAATATTGAATAGTTGTTGCAATCTATTTTAATGATGCATCTACTTTGTCATGTACTTTATTTTCAGTTCACTTCAGATATCCCTACTTGGTTTTGGACACTGACTACACAAACTATACAATTAAATATCGATGCAAACAAATTGGACCTTTGAGTGTTCGTAAGTTTGTAATTAGTTTCAATTAAGATAGCCTCGAATGTTATTAATTAGTTTTTACATTTCCCTGTATGTAGAGACGATGTGGATTTTATCAAGATCTAGGAATGGCCTTTCTCCAGAGTCTAGAGAGCAAGTTTACAACTTTTTGAGACGTGTTGGAATAAATGTTCAAAGATTACGAAGGTCTAATCTCAGCACTTGTGGCGACATTGAATAATAAAACAAATAATAATATTAACTTCAAATTGGGGAAAACTTAAATTGGTTTGCTAAATTTAAATTGTTCTTCTTTTTTGTTTTATCGTCAGTAAGACATTTTATACAATTAGTAAGTATATACCTGCACTATATAAGTAATCTGCGTGTTTTTCTACCGTGTTCAGAGATTGATAGTTTTATTTAATTCTGAATAAAACAATTTGCAACAAGCTACATTTTTGGGAAAGCATATATGTAAATGAATTAATTGTACCCAACAGACAAGATAACTCTACTACTCTACCTAATTAGCATAGGTAAACGTGTCCATACATACGTCATCTAATTTGTACGTCTAATTTTAATTTCAAATACAGGCAATTATTTTTAGCTTTGCGTCCTGAAGCCAATATGCCAAGGTTGTGAGAAATTACTTGCAGTAATTTTCTCAGTTCACGGTGTTCACAGTTCAAATACTACTTTATTTTATATATGAAACATGTCTTACAATTTAAAAGCAATATGCGACGAAAAATGTGTGAATAATTCAATTCCTCAAACACGCCAAGAACAAGATAACGTTGTTTTACATGGATTCGCATCCAGAAAACTTTCAACCTGGAAATCAGAATATGCATCTACTTGCTTCCATTGGAAAGTTCAAGATGGCTTTTGGTCAATTCTTCAAAGTAATGCGTCGTTTTTTTTTTATACGAAAATATTTCATTTTTAGTATGGCTTCATATCTAGGTGATGGAATTGAGACATCTTTATTGTACACCAAACGCCAGGTAAGTTATTTTTGATCAAAACACTTTTTTGAATAAGGATGTGATTGTGCATATAACATGGAACTAGAAATGCTCCATGAAAAATTACAGTCATGAAGTGAGAGGAATTCAAGATGTTCAGAAGCTGTTGGAGAAAGCTACAATAGTTTTGGACCCGAAGGATGATGTCCTCATCAGCAATCTGGTCGATACTATACTCCACCAAATGATGATTGAAAACGGAATAAATTTGGAAGCTAAAGATGAGATTATCAAAAACATTTTTACGGATGTTGATGGTATATTATACATATAAAAAATAGTTTATTAATTTGAACAAAATATTTTTTTGTAAATTAAATGCAGCCAGATTATTCAAAAATGTTGTGCAAGGATTCAATAATACTGCTGAAGGAGAGATGACATTTGAACCAACTTGGCTTTGCACTTTGTAAGCATTTTCAACTTGGAATTGAGGAAACAATCATTAAATTGTTTTAAATTAGCTGCAATGTCTCCCAAATTTCACAAAGAATAATCAGCATTACAAGATTAAAACAACCGACAAATTTTGGAGTATTAAAAGAGGAAATTTGCTTTATTATTATAATTTTATGTCCGAGCAAAGATGTAAGACAGAATTTTTAAATGCATTAAAGTTATGCTCAGTGTGCAAAAGTGTATTACAGAAAGAAACAAAGTCAGGATTAGAAACAGCTAGAACTTTTGGAACTCTTTTTAGTCACGCCGATTTAAGACATGATCTGATGAGAGCGAATACAGAACAAGTTCTCAAAGATTTACTAAACGCCTTTGCTCAGCAGCTATGCAATGGACCAGCCGACTCGGTGGTTTGGAGAGATGAAATTGAGAAAGAAGAAGATGTGATAAATATCTTATCCCCTGGTAAAGGCATTTTTAAAGACTTTCGACGTCGATTGCCACACTACATATCAGATTATACGGATGGAGTGCGAGACGCAAGAGCTATTCAAAAAACGATATCAGCCTCAACGTTTCTGTACTTTGCATGTTTATTACCAACAATTGCTTTTGGCTCCTTGAATGATAAAACAACTCATGGAATAATTGGTATATTGTAACGTTTATATGTATTTTCATCATGGAATCAAATTTATTTTGTGAGTCTTGAAATTTAGATGTACGAAAAGGAATTTTTGCACAGTCAATCGGACTTTTGTTTTTTGCAATATTTGGAGGACAGCATTTAAATATATTGTTAACAACTGCCCCATTGTGTTTATTTGTTAAAAGTGCGTCTTGCTCTATACATGATATTTTGAGTTTATTTATGATACAAGTTTTATTTATTTTTTCTGTAGTTATTTATGGAGTTGCAGAACATTTCTCCATCATTGACCAATTTCCTGCATTTTATTGCTGTGTTGGTCTTTGGTGTAGCTTTTTCTTGATCCTTTGTGCAATATTCAATGTTTCAAAAATTATGAAATGGAGCACCCAGTCGTCAGAGGAAATTTTTGCTCTTTTCATTTCCGTTGCATTTGTTGTTTATGCTGTGCGAGATGTTGTGATTGGTATGTTGCAATTTCCAAACTGTAAACAACTCTTCATATTAATAATGGGTTAATAATAGAGTTATCATTTGATGTTTACAGAGTTTCAGCAAAATTATTATGCTCCTTCGTGTGCTTCTAAAAATGAGCTTGAGATGAAGTTTTTGAATTACAATGGATCTGAACTTTTAATTGGTAACAATTCAACATATCAAGTTAGCACTGATGAGCAAGTAAAATGCAACCGTGCTTCAAGCTTACTCTACATTTTCCAAACACTTGGGACATTTTGGTGTGGAATTACACTTTACAATTTCAAAAATACGTAATTAAAGTTCCAAATTATTCGTGCATACTGATATATGCGGATAATAATTTCTTGCATTTACATATACAGCCCATTCTTACAAGCAAGCAAACGAGAATTACTGTCGGATTATTCATTACCATTAGCAGTGCTTTTATTCAGTTTCATTGGATCGTATATATTCCAAGACATTAATGGTAATTACCGAATTTTATAAATTATAAATTCAAGAAGCCTTTAAATTGGTTAGTGAAAGGATTTGCTTTCAATGCGGACACACCACTTCTCCAATTGGCACAAGTTCAACAGCTTTCCTGGTCAATGGTATTTTGCTCTGCAATTTTGGGAGCCTCCCTTTGCACGCTAATTTTCATGGATCAAAATATTGGGGCAGCGATTGTGAATAATCCATCAAATCAGTTAAAGAAAGGGCCAGCTTACCATTATGATTTGGTGGTTATCGCAATTATAAATTTGTTTTGTTCGCTTTTCACTTTTCCGTTTCTGCACGTAGCCCTCCCTCATGCCCCTTTGCATGTCAAAAATTTAGCAGACATTGAAGAAAGGGTTGAACATGGACGAATTATTCAAACGTAAGAAATCCAATGTTGAATTCAATTATAACTACTTTTTTAAATTGATATTTTATACATAAAGGGTTGTAAGCGTCAGAGAGACTCGATTAACGGGAATAGTTTCCCATATTTTGCTGGGCTTGTCGTTATTTCTGCTTCCGTATCCATTAGCATACATTCCACCGAGCGTTTTTGACGGACTATATCTTTACATGGGAATCACTGCATTGCAAGGAAATCAATTGTTTGAAAGGATATTGCTGATTTTTACTGAACAGGTATAAAAGAATATTTCTAAAATTCACTTTGTTTTATTACTCATGTTTTTATTTCTTTTTTATATCATCTTATCAGACATCTTATCCTCCCAATCATTACATTCGTCGTGTCCCTCAAAGGAAAATTCATGAGTTTACTGCAGCTCAAATAGTTTTATTATGTCTACTATGTTTTTTAGGATTCTTTCCTTACCCATTTTTAAAAATTACTTTCCCTTTTGTTCTTTTACTACTTTTATATGTGAGACACAAAGTATTTCCCAAATTTATTGATGAAAAATATTTGAATGTGCTGGATCATAGCGGATGATGACTTTGTAACATGCAATAAATTCATACAAATAAACTGAGATATTAAATATACTTACATATAAACGTCAATTAATTCGCATCACTGGACGAGTGCATGACATGTGACACTGTCGTAATGGTAGTCTCATATCAACTTTTATGATGAAAGATGAGAAATTCATTGCCAATCTTCAAGTAGTCAGTTGACTATGTATTAATTGGTTACTCTATAATTCATTACTTATTCTTATTACACTATTGGAAATTGGAACTCCACTTGTATATCTATAAAAATGCTTAAAAATATTTTCCAAATTCTGAGCGTATCAGTTTTTCTTGTCACATTGACATTCGGCAGGGATTTTAACACTACTGAAATTGATTCTTGGCATTATCACACATATTTTCTGCAGAATAATGCGTTTGTTACACAAGAAGCATTAGAGTTGAGGTAAAAATAACAATAAACATTATAATAATTATGCATAAAGTTTTATTAATTTGGGAATTATTTACAGAACTGCCATACAGCAAAAAATTGATGAAGGAGTTTTGGCTGAATGTCGTCTAAATATTGTCAACTATGGTCCTCGAGGTCCTCATCCAATCGGCTCATTTGAAACTTGCTGCAATAAAACTTCAATACCAGCCGCGCTTTCCTTCTTCATGCAAAATCATGGAAATCTATCCATTCTACTACATCCACTGACAAGATTCGAAGTCAAAGACCATACAGAAAGAAGCATGTTTTTGGGGCCAAGACTGCCTTTGGATATTTCAATTTTATCTCATGATTTAGGAGATAACATTGACCATTGTCTTCCTTTAAATAGCCCAAAGAATCAAGCAAAAATAACCCATACAAAATTAGATTTGTTAAACACACAAGTTCAAAATAAAAGCAGTGATGAGAAAGTTAGACAGAAAAATGAGATTCCAAAGGTTTAAAAATCTGTTTGTACATAAAATCAAGAAATGAACCAATAAATAAGATTTAAATAATAAAGCAACATGAGAATTATCACGTATTCAAAACATGGATGTATAAAATTACATAATTCAAGTAGATGACGGTTGACATCTAATTACCCTTATTTTAGGTAATTAACAGAAAACTATCCAAATTCCATAAGCATCAGTGACCTTCTGATTTTCGGAAACACGCAACTTGAGCGACAAAAGGGGGTCGAGCTAATGGTCAAAAATTATTGATGATATTCAGTTTACATACAAATGAATTCACGAGTACCATAAAGTAGGAACATAAGCAGCTCAACATTAGCTTAAAAGTCTCATTGTTTATTTATGCATTACTGTTGAAAGTCATTGTTTTAAAGCTTTGTAAACTTTGCCAAGTTATTCTAGGAATAGCTTCAAATTGTTTTAAGAAGCCACTTATTATGAACACTGAAATTATAGCTTATTCACAACTATAAATTAAACTATTGCAATTATTTTGTAAAAAGTGTTACAGTAATCAACAATTCTGTGACAGAATTGACTCAGTTATGTACGTTTGATCAAAATTTTTCTTTTAAAAAAAGTTTTATTTAACATCTACTAAATTGTTTCTTTGTCAACATTATTCGGTAAGTCATAAGTTTGATTAATGTAAAAAAAACAACTTTATATTCTATAAATTCTGGATAAAATTGGTTTTCAAAACAAAATGGAAACTGTTATCGACGTAAATGATGGAATAGCATCATTCTATTAAATAGGTCGACAATAATTGAAAGCTGCATCCGGATGAACATTATCATTAGCATCTCCAGTCTAGTTATGCAATGGTCAATATTTTGCATGCATCCTTTTGAGCATATCCTTGAATGAGAAGCATCATTTATATTGAATTTGAATTAAGTCATGTAGACAATCCTTTTAATCGCAATATTCATAATCATGCCAATTATTAACATGCGAATTCAAAACAAATATTGTTGCATAAAATATCTATGTAGCTTAGTAAAAAATATTACCAATAACCTCGTTCATCACACAACACTTGTTCGTTTCTTGAGATGGGTTTTATACCATAACCATTAATATAAAAATACTCAAATGACAAGTTTAAATTCTGCTAACAATCCATCATCCAGACTGAATATGTTAAACAATGTATTTAGACATATATATGCCTACAAATATACATCGTGTTGTTTTCAAATTGCTTTGATTGTTAAGCATTGTGTAAACCGAACAGTGCAAAATTTCATGGACAAAAAATCTATTGGAAATCGCATGTGTCTACTTTTTGCTTTGTGACGTGGTTGCAATTAATTTAATGCTGGTTTCACTGTTAGACCAAACTTGCAATACAAGTATCTAATATATAAGTTATGCAACACAAAGAGTTTTATATATGATAAAGTTTAAAATCAAATAGAATCTATTCATCTGCATTAAGGATGAGAAATCAGTTTTATCTAGAATTGACAATAATAATTTAATTTATCACACTCGTATTTCATTGTTTCACTAAAAAGTAACAATTGAGAATTACAAGCAGTTTTTGGTCATAAAATAGTAAGTTCACCTTCGAGTTTATACATATTTATTTTTATAAATCCAGAGAGAACCTCCATGTATTGAAGCTTTCGTAAATTAGTTAATATTTATTTACATACTTATTGCAATTGTGCAAAATATTTCTTACGTAATCAATAGACACCTTGATTATTGTTGTGTGTGCACTGATCAAAAGCAGATAATGTCATGCTGTTTCATTTCTACATTCTATTAGTATCATTGAAATATAATGCGATAGTTAATACGTGCAAGAAAAGACGAGTTGTGTTAAGTCGGAATTTCTGGTTATTCTTGTGGACAACTAAGATAATGGAAAATTACTTTTGAAGCTTAATCTGTTCTGGTAAAAATTTTCAGTCAACCAGAGACTTGGGAGATGAAAGATTGACCCATTACTTTTTAAATAGTAATTTTTACAATATAATGACAAAGTAAGCATTTACACTTTTGTTTGCATAATCCCCATAATCCTCTTTGTAAAATGAATTTATAGTAAAAATGGAATTGAGAATCGAGGATTTGAGTTTGAAATGTGCGAGTCAAAGAAAGCTAAGGAGAATGGTTTTATGGACAAAAACGCCAACAACTCTGAATCAAACGGAACGACAACCAACAATGAACTGGATGAAATAGATTACGAAGAAAATCGTTGTGGTTTTGGATGTTTTAGTCCAGAGTGGATTCAGCCCTATGCCACCAGACGAGCGTTTCTTGTTGTTTTTACGCTATTGGGCGTAATCCAGGGGATGTCCTGGTCATATTTTACAGCTACAATCAGGTAAGTATTCCTATACTTATGTACACACACATCCTCTCAAAAATATTGTCTTTTAATTATGTTTTTAAACTTTAGTACCCTTGAAAAGAGATTCAAAATCAGTTCTCAAACTGCAGGTAAACATGAATATTGCATGTGAGACAATAAACATCTTTCATGTTTCTAAATGAAAAATAGGAATTGTTATGACTGGAAATGAAATGAGTCAAATCATTTTTTCTTTGGTCATTTCTCATTATGGGGCTCGTGGTCATCGTCCTCGTTGGATAGCTTACGGAGTTTTAATTTCTGCTTTGTCTTGCTTCGTTTTGGCTTCACCACATTTCATTTTGGGCTCTGGAGAGGATGCTTTGTCTCTCACAGAAGAATTTGGGGACAACGCAAATAGTGAGAAAAATGGATCGTCAATGCTTGGTTAGATTTATTAATACTTAAAATTGTTAGTACGGATTATCATTGCTATATATAATTACACGTTTCATCTTCCAGCATCATTTGGCAAAAGCAAAGTGACACTTTGTAACCGAAATACACTTGATAAAATTGACGAATGTAAAAGCGAAGAAACACAATTTGCCCCCCTCATCCTCATTTTCTTGTCCCAATTTGTTGCTGGAATCGGGGTATTGCTATTTTTTACCCTAGGAGGTCCATTTATTGATGATAACACGTTAGATTAATATATTTTAATTTCTATTAAAAACACAAAAATTAATATTACAACTATTAACAGGAAGCGGAAAAACATTCCCATTGTATTTGGTGAGTGGCATCATGCTATGAGAGTTCATTCATAATTTGTTACTAATTCATTGACTTTTTTTATGAATGAATTATTAAAGGAACCACGATGAGGTAATTGTATAATACTTATGAACATATAAAAGCTGATTAAATATTGCAGCTAAACGTTTATATTTATACAGCTTACGACTCTTAGGACCGACGATCGGCTTTCTGATTGCCTCCGGTGCTTTAAAACTTTATGTCAATCCGTTGTTAACTCCAACAATAACAAATTCAGGTAGCATGGCGTTAATAACGCCGCATTATTGATAAAATTCAAAGATGTCTAATTTAAAATTAGGCTTTGTTTGTATTACAAACTTTGTAAACTGACCATGCTAATTAATTTGTCACCAGATCCGAGATGGATTGGAGCGTGGTGGTTAGGTATAATTAAAAGAGCATATTTGACCAAAATAATACGACACTACATTTTCTATGTAAATCCAATTTCAGGTTGGGTAATATTTGGAACTTGTATGGGAATTTCTGCATTTTTCATAGCCCTATTTCCCAGAAGACTAAAAAGAACAAACGGAGAGAAGGAAATTAAAAGAGAACCCAAAATAGAAACGATCCCAAAAATTACTGGTGATTAACTGCAAATATAAAACTATCCAAGCTATCAAATTATTGATTTTTACAATTTCTCTAATAGAAATCCCACACGCTGTTAAACTTTTATTACAAAACAAACTTAACGTGTTTAACAATTTGGCTGGGGTATTTTACCTTTTCAGTGCAATTGGATATTGTAATCATAAAATACATACATTTTAATAAAGAAATTAAGTGAAAGTATATAATATACTAATAGGGACCTACATGCCAAAATATATGGAGACGATCTTTATGCAGACTGCGTCAAACGCTTCGGTGATTTCAGGCCTTGTTGGAATTTTCTCTCAAGCCGGAGGAATGTTATTATCAGGTTGTTATTTACTTTTTGTTCTTACCGATGTTAATTACAAAAGATTTAATTATTTTTTTTATAAAAAAAATAGGATTTCTGATTGCTCGGTTTCGATTTAGTGCTCGGAAACTTGCTGCATGGAATGTTTTTACTGCAATATTGTATGTTTGTGTCAAGATATCATTTACTCAATTTGGGTGTGACATTGGAAAAGTGCAATTTGGGACCTTGGGACCTGATCAAACATGGAATCTTAGTTCTCCTTGTAATCAAGACTGTAACTGCAAAACAAGTAAAATCCTTCCGGTTTGTGATAAAGAGCGCAACACTGTTTACTATAGTGCTTGCCACGCAGGTCAATGTCAAATTAAATTTTACCTGAAACAAGTATTTTAAAATAAACTATTTCGTCGCAGGATGCACTGTATACGAAAATGACACTATTGGAAGCTGTTCTTGTCTCCCTGATCCAAGTACGTCAACAGTTGTTTTGGGAAATTGTGCTGAAGGATGTACTCAGATATTTATGCTATTTTTGGCTGGTATGTACATATTTTGACATTGTTTATATTTGGCTAACTTTGTTCATATTTTTTTCCAAATAGTGTCCGCTCTCATCAAATTTATTGACGCCACTGGACGGATTGGTAACATGCTAATATCATACAGGTGAAGTATTTGGCTGAACTACCAAAATTTTGATTGTGCTTTTGACTTTACGAAAATGCTTTTTCATCAGATGCGTTAGTCTGGAAGAACGTTCGCTTAGCATAGGACTTCACATTTTGCTAATTAGTGGATTAGCTATGTTGCCTTCTCCTATTTTGTTTGGCAGAATAATAGGTATGCCATCATATTAATTATAAATAAACTTTTCAATTCATAAAATAAATTTCAGATAATGTCTGCTTTGTGTGGGGAGGATCGACATGTGGAAGCAAAGGAAATTGTATGCTCTACAATGGAGAAAAATTGAGATACGTTTTCAACCTAACTGCCGCAGGTTTTTATAAAATATTAAAATATAAAATACTTATTACTGATCAATGGTTTCAAAATATTTGTAAATTGCAGCATTTACTTTTACTGGAGCTTTATGCGACTGTGCCGTGTGGTACTTGTCAAAAGATTTAGAATTATACAAAGAGCCTGATGAAGACATTAAAACTGATGTTGACAATTCTGCTGAAAAGGAGAAAGAAATTGTTGTGGGCTAAACCTTTTTTGTTTGTGATTTGTATGAAAGTCTGATATTTTTATGTGCAAATTAACTGTATTATGAATTTGAGCCAATTATTAAAATATAATAGTTTTGTTAATAATATGGTTATGTATTCTTTTTCAATACATTAAATTGACACGAAACATGGGACATTATTAAAATGCAAGAATTAATGAATATTAATTGAGGCAAGATGAGATTTATGTCTGTACTCAAAAGCTTTTAGTAAAAAAATGATAAAAATTTCGCATATTGATATTGATATGGAATTGTTTCTAAAATGGATGCTACACATGATGTGTAATGATGCTAATTTACTTATCTCTCCAATAAACCTCCACTTATCAATGTGATAAGAGTTTTGTGTCAAAAAACAAAAGTGCGAATAAGCGCATTCTCATTTCCATGATGTACAGGGATACCAGTATTTAACCGTCAAACGACCGAATGTTTCTCCCTTAGTTACATGGTCCCTTTGTCGGTTAAATACTGGTAGCCCTGTATATTGTACATCATAATAATACGTGTATCTTTTAAATCTAGTTACTCTAGTGGTAAAACTATATAATAATTGTTCAAAATGTGGATGGACGTTGCTCATGAAAATTCTTCATGCGATCGAGAAGCTGAAGCCAAAAGTGACGATGAAGATACAGTTTACGATAGAAATTCAAGCGAGTTTCCAGACTATCGAATAAACCCATTTAACGACAATGGAAACAGTGCGGAATCCAGAGGAATGTTGGAAGAAGGTGATACAAGATGTGGATTTTTTAATTGGAGACCTCAATTTCTACAAAACTTTACAACACCAATGTCATTTACCGCATCATTTATAATTGCTGGGATTTTACATGGAGCTTCGTGGAGTTACTTTGCTAGTTCAATATCTACGATGGAAAAACGATTTAAAATGAGATCAGAAACTACCGGTATGCGTGGATTAAGAAAAAAAATCTAATTTACTGATTAATTGACATATGATTCAGGAGCACTGTTGGCTGGAAATGAGTTGGCTCAATTAATAATCTCAATAGCATTATCGTATTTTGCTATTCGCAGAAAAAGATTGAAATTCATTACATTTGGGGCTTCTCTCTGGGTATTTTCATGTGTATTGATGGTATCACTTCAAATGTTTTTTGGCTCTGGAAAATATGCTTTGAGTATGATCAAATATGAGGACAATAATAACTTAATTGAAAAACCAACAATAAACGACAATTCTGGATTTACACATATTCCTGGCGTAGATCCAGGTTTTGAAGACCCAATGGAAAATTCCTACTCATTTAAACGTGGTAAACTTATTGTCTTTAACAATGAAAAATAAACTATTACATGATAATTATTTATATTCTTAATATAGTAGATCGTGCAAAAAATACATTTCAACTGTGTTTACGTGATGTCGAATTTTTGAACAAGTCAAGTCAAGAAGATTGTTCAATAGGAGAATCTGGCTCTTCGTTCCCTATATCGTTTATCTTTATATCTCAATTGTTGGCTGGAGCAGGGACAATTTTATTTCTAAGTTCGGGTTGTCCTTACACGGAAGATATCATTTTACCTCACCAGTTGCCAATTTTGTTCGGTATTACTCTCAGTTTGAGATTGATTGGCCCATTTTTAGGATATATTTTTGGATCTGCATTTTTGAGAGTGTTTATTAGCAATGTGTCATCTCCTGCAATTGACGAATTTGATCCTCGTTGGTTGGGTGCTTATTGGATTGGTAAGACTAATTAAAATTTGCATAATACTTTAATTAAGTAGATTTAAAATAACATAAACTTCAATAGGATGGCTTGTACTTGCGTTATTTATGCTGCTTGCTACATTAATTATTGCCCTTTTTCCTGCTCAAATGCCAGCTTTGGTCCTCAAGAAACGATCAATGACAACGGACACAGGAGCCGCACTATTGTCTCTAAACTCTGCTGTCGTCTCAATAAATTCTGCAGAAATGAGAATAGCAAACACACTTCCATTGGCTCAAAGTAATTAAATACTCGTGTTGTCACATAAAAAATGGTTATTTAAAAAAAATATTGTTTAAGATTTAATGAATACTTTGCTCGTATTCTTCAACAATAACATCAACCTTTTTTTGACGCTTTCTACAATTTTTCACATCTTTGTGGCAATGGGCTATTGGACATTTTTCCCTAAATATTTGGAAGTTGTATTTCATGAAGCTGCATCAAAAGCTTCAATTATGACAGGTATTTTTATATACATGCTATAGTATAATTTTACTTGTAAACACGTATAATAACAGTAAATTAAAATAGGAAGCGTGACTGTGACCTTTAATGCTGCTGGTCTTTTGGTCAGCGGTTATTTCATTAATAAACAACTTCCCCACGCTGACCGTGTATCATTTTGGAATATTTTAGTAACTGCATTCCAAATATTTGTGCTAATTTTAATAACACAATTTGGATGTGACAATGGGGATATGGCGTTTGGTCACACGTCATTTCCCGATGCAACACCCACAATCCCAACGTCTACATTCTCATATCAAGATGCGACTTCAACTTTCTCCACCCCAGAAATAAACATCTCATTTACAGAAACAACAACAATGTTACCCCCAGAAATTGAAGATGCAGAGAATATGACCATCCCATCATCTTCAAGAAACCGGAGGACTCTGGTTACTTTGTTGAGTAATTGTTCAAGAGGCTGCGACTGTAAATTAGGACCAATGGATCCCTTATGTGACGAAAGCACAGGGCAAGTTTTTTATGACGCCTGTAACGCTGGTTGTCAAAAATCCGTCATTCTGGATAATAAAAGCGTTTTCAAAGATTGTTCGTGTGCAAAAGAGGGTGCAATTTTAACGAAAGGGTTTTGTTCTGGACACGATGACTGTTATGCTGGTCTTGTCACATTACTAATTTTTACAGCAATGTCTCAATTTTTTGGAAGCACAGGAGTTATTGGAAGGCTTTTAATATTTTACAGGTCAATAAAATTTTTCAACATTATGCGTGTACATTTCTGATTTTTTTCAATGCAGATCTACAGAACAAGAAGGTCGAAGTCTTGTAATTAGCTTGGGAATATTGATGGTAGGGGTATTTTCAATAATCCCAGGACCAATTATTTTTGGAGCAATTTTTGGTTAGCAAAATAAATATTTATTATAATATTATGCTTTGCAATGCAAAATTTGCATGCATGCATTAAATGATGTTTGTTCTTACAGACTCGGGTTGTCATATTTGGGAACATACATGCTCAGGAAAGTTGGGTCATTGTTGGCATTACAATCTAACAATATTGCGTTATGGATTTAATTTAGCAGCAGCAGGTGAGTGTTGTATACATTGCTATTATTATAACAGCCCTAAATCGTTTCTATATATAAAAAAAATCTCATCATTTGTAAGCCATATTTAGATGAGTCGTGAATATGAATAGATTTTTAGTCACCTTCAACCATTTTGAATGTTAATTACATCTTTCACAACTTGATATCAACAATGCATTGATGTAGTCAGGAATTAAATATTTTATTCTTCCGTATGATTGAATGTTTTCAGGGTTTCTTTTTTGCGGAGGAATCTTTGATGTGATGATTTGGAGGAAAGTCAAAGTGAAGGACGTAAGATTGTATGATGGTGAAATTGACGATATTCCTAAGCCCCTTGAACAACCATTTGAAGACATGTCCAACAGAACAAGAGGGATTACCTCTTCCAGTTACTGATAGCTTATTATTATTAATGATACAGAAAAGAGGATAATAATCGACATGGCTTATGATTAGTATCAAAATATAATCTCCGATGAGATTTTTGCAAGCTGGATTACTACCTAAATAATACTCCAGCGAATGCAATAATTGCAATTTGGTGGATGATGACTTTGTAGATTA
Organism: Proisotoma minuta; assembly: GCA_034698145.1. Taxonomy (NCBI): domain Eukaryota; kingdom Metazoa; phylum Arthropoda; class Collembola; order Entomobryomorpha; family Isotomidae; genus Proisotoma; species Proisotoma minuta. The sequence continues at coordinate 17,571 of JAQIXN010000371.1, forward strand.
TCATTCAACAAGCTTTAGCAATAAAATTATTGCTAGTTTGTTTGTCTATATACCCCTTCACTAGTTAGTAACTATTACAAATTCACACGCATGTTATGTAATTGCAACCTTACAGTGGAATCAAAAAAGGCCACCGAAACTTATTCAGTCATAAAATTACTGTTACTTGTATTAAAACACGCAGATTATGAAGTAGTTTGTTTTGGACTAGCTTTGGACTAAAATTTAATCTTAAAAAAAATCATTACAAAAAATTGTCCAAGCATGCATTAAATATTTTTTAAGGCCTGCCTCTTTAAGGAAATATTTAGTAACCTTTGTATGTGCGAGCATATTCTGCAAAGTTTTTATGCTAGATAAGGCTGGGAATAAAATTCAATGTTTTAGACATTTGATGACTTATTAACGTGTTCATTGTTGTGACGAAGGTCCATCTTCTTGAAGGCAGTCACTCATTCATTTTAATAAACATCATTCAACTACTAAGGTGAATCGAAGACTTACTTAAATTCTCTGCAACTTGAAAATAATATTGAAAAAAAAACATAAAATTCCAAATTCTTTATAGTTAAAATGGAATCCAGATTAGCAATTATCCTATTGCTTTTGATTGCTGGTGAGACATTTTAAAATTTTGTTTTTAAACATTTAACATGTTTAAGCAAGCAATGAAGTTTTAATTTTTGACAGAGTTTGCAGTAATTTCTTACACAACACCTGTAAATGTGACTAACAAACCATCAGTTGAATATGTTGAGACTGTCACCGAGTTGGTATTTGAAGAGTCGGAAAATAGAGAACAATCTGAGACTCTCCAAGAATCTTTTGCTACAACAGTCATGCCTTTAATTGATGAGGAATCAACTCAATCTGAAGACATTCCTCAAACAACAACTCTACCTTGTGGAAATGACGTTGATAGTCCAGATTGTATTTCTGAGAATGAAGAAATAGTACTTGCTGCAAAGACTGATACTGATGATGAAGGGGTCAAAGAGTCAGCAGATTCAGACGAAGAGAAGGGAACGACTGAGCAACCTTTGAAATAAAATTAAACTATTAAACTCTAAAATTTTACTAATTAATACGAAAAACCAACAAAGGACAATAAGAAAAACAATACAAAGCAACTTCAAGTGTCATGAAATTATTTTCCAATTTCCCAGCGGGTTCATAAGGAAGGCAAATAAGTTTTGATCAGCAAGTAAATTTATTTATCGATTGCTTCGATAATCCTTGATTTTGTTTACCAATCTGCCTTTAACTAAAAGTACAACTTTTAACCCTGTACTTCCTCACGTTTTGTTGAATGAAATACATCGTTTTTACTAATACTTCCTAGTAGATCCATTTAATTTTTTTTCATTTTTATCTATGTAGATAGATATTTATAAAAGAAAATGTCTATCTGTTTGTAATTATCTCACTTCTCAACATTTTTTGATTTATAAATGTCACCAATTATAGCTCTCATTCCTCACCTGGTAATTATAGTCTTTAGCTATTTTCTGCATATAATCCACTTCATTAAAAACATAACAAAAGCGAGACAAGCTAGATTGAATGTAAATATTATATAGTCACACATGTAAATAATTATGTTTATAAGGTTTGGGGTTAATGAAGTGTCGAATTTGATGAGAAGAAGTAATGCAATCTTGCATTATATGCACTGATTACTGATTGATTTTCTTTATGCACAAAATGCTCCGATGATTCAATTAAAAATTACATTGACATTGATTCAACATATTCATTGTGCGACATTACAAGTAGTCAATCTTGTAACAATTTTGGAATTATTCAACATGCAATAAGAATGGTAACAATTTTAAGTGGATTATCAAAACGATTGTATTTATTGTTTCAAGATTGTAATAATTAACAACTAAAAAATTTAAAGTCCTTCAGTCAATTTTTAATCACATAAATATTTAAGTATTTACAATAACGACGTGTTTTTAAATCAGTGTCCTCAACTCCAAATCCATTAATAACATTTAATCTCAGTGCATCTATATTTTAAATAATAATAATATGCATATAGTTTATGTACACACATAATTCACGGCTATAAATCTTTGTCGTAAACTGTTTTATCAATAAGTCTTAGTTCATTCATTTATGGTATAAATTATATTATTGCTATTCTAAAAAAAACTTTGATAGTTTAGCAGCATCAATAAAATGTTTCAATCTCGTCCAATTTTTTTCCATCTCTTCCATCTAGGAAATCTACAACCAACAAGATATTTATTTGACCTAGAAAAGTCATTGTTTAATCACGATTATTTCCATAAACTTTGTTTTACTATATATACGTGATGTGGTTTTAAAACCGCAGGGTAGAACTGATTAAGCAATTATTTGTTAACAAGTATGTAATTCCTTAAAAACTCACCTTCAAACTGAAGATTGATGATCTTCCAATTATCTAACAAGTATCACACGCTATTGTCCCTTTCACTAAATTTAGAGTTGATACTTTTGCATAAATAAACAGCTAATTTTACATTGATGCTCAACTAGTCTTAAAACTCGTAACATTATTACACTATAATAATATATGAAGAAATTGAAGAAACTAATTATTTTGAAGGGCCAATAATTATTTTTGTTAAAGAATCAATCTCTGTAAATATAATCTGTAGTATAATGATCTGATTTTTATTTACAAAAAAACATATCTCAACTGTAACACCTTATTACAATTAATATTTTAATTTATCTTTCAATGACCATCATTAAATGTAACGCTATCTCTAGTCCAAATGTACCTATAAAGTTAATTGTCTTTGAATTGAAGAAACATAAGCAAATCTTGACCCCTGTGTAACAAGAGTGAGTAACCGGTATTGATACGAAATTGGCAGTAGCAGCTCACTTGAACAATTTATAGCTCTATACGACCATAAATTAATCCAGATATGAAAAAAAAGATATATCAAATTGTTCAATGTCCTTCATGTTTTTAATGGTATCGTATTACCTTTTCATTCTTTGGTAATTTACAGCTTACACTGTTGGATTAAAATTAAAAGGGAATCTGCGTTTAATAACAACAGATGCGAATTTGTCCAATTCCTTTGAGGCTAAATGTCGGGCGGGGTGCCCTTAAGAAAAGGAAGCAAGCACAAAGTGATCTGTAAACATTTCGATGGTATATAAAAGCATTTTACTCATGTCCAAAATTATTCAGTTCATTCTCGTCTTATAAACAGTTTGAGCTTATCACAGAAACCAAAAATCATCATGAATTCCGTAAGCGTTTAGACTTCATTGAAATTTGTTTTTAAAGGAATTTCGTCTTATATTTCTATAAAAAATATTTCCAGTTCACCGTTGTCGCTTTCGTCGCAGCCTGTGTTGTCGCTGCCAGTGCTGGAAACATTGGCTACGCTGGAGCTGTAAGTTTACTTTGTTTTTAAAATAATGTCAAAAAAACTACCCGTGCTATTTATTATAAGAATTTGCCTAAATTTGCAGTATGCTGCTGCACCTCTTGCCGCACCAATTGCCACGTATGGAGCTGCTTACCCAGCTTATGGACACGGTAATTTTTGTTTTACTACTTGTGTCATCATCATAAATGATTTCGATATATTCCAGGTTACGCCGTTGCAGCCAGACCAGTTGCCTCATACGGATATGCTCATAAATCCGCAGTGGTTGCTGCCCCAGTCGTAAGTTTACAAAGCAAAAATTTTAAAATGTTAAAGATTACATGAACATCATCACAATCATTTAGTATTCTCACGGATATGCTCACCAATATGCTTCAGCTCCCTTGGGATATGCCCACGGATATCCAGCTTTGAGCCACGCCCATGCTGCCCCCCTCGGAGCCCCTCTTGCCTTGGGACACGGTTTGGGATACTCTCACGGGTATGCACCCGCTGCGTTGGGACACGCTTATGGAGGACACTATGCTCATGGTCTTGCCCACTATTAAATTATTACCAAATATTCCCAAATCATGCTTCAATCCCTAATTCCAATCAGTATTCTATTTTCAAATGTATGCAAGCAAAATGTGTAATTGGTTCTAATATATTCGTTTCAAAATTTTTGTATAAAAATGGTTTATTAATTTTATTCCTCTTGCATAATATCTAAGTTAGATAATCTAACTGTCAACTGTACATAGTATTGGCAATTGAGAAGAGCAGCTCGAAAAGTCTCAAGCTGCCTCAACAATAATGAGCAAAGAACTTTCATTCACTTGCCTTTAAAACTCCGTCTCATTTTACCTCGCATTTAGTGTGCATTTCTCCATTTCAATAAATATTTTCACCGTGAAAGTTAACAAAAATCACAGAATAATTAAATATTTACGTGTCTTAATTTATTTGAGGCAGTTTTACATACTTTATAAAATTTACAAAATATTATTGTTTTTGTAAACTCTTGTTCCTCCCCATTCCACCGGAAGCTGATCTCTGTACGAGAAATGATATATTAATGATAGTAATAATTTTAGCGATATATTTTTGATGCTATTTATGATACCTGTCAATATCGGCAAAAACAACTTTATCCCATTCCGCTTTATTTTTCCCGTACACTTGCAAAGCGTCTCTAGTTCCTTGAGAAAGAATGGGACGAACAAGATTCAGAACAATTTCAAATATTTGCGGAGCTACATAAAATTAAATGCATTTTAACATTTTACATTATTACATTTTCTATTGTACTTACAATTGAAGAGTATAATTTTATCAGCAGTTCCGAAATAGTGATTCTCGTACAGATTCGCAAAATCAGTATACATTGGCATGCATTGGATGCACAAATGTTCTGTTGCAGAAAACTTGTCGAGATTCAATAAGAAATTGAATTGGGTTATGTTGGTTTTTCCTTGTTTTTGTAGTTCTCGAACTTTTACCATCGCTTCATCTCTGCCCTTGTTCAACCACCGACAAAGTCGTGTCATTTTCCCTGCAAGTGCAGCCTTTCGAACATCCCAAAGTCCCAAGGGAAGTGCATAAATCGGACGTCCTCCTCTATCTACGCCAGACTTTGTAATGAAAACAGTGTACTTGCAAATGTCACTTGAATAAATACATACCAACGCCATCAGTGTAATAAGGATAATCGCGTTGAAAATCTGACCAATCTTCAGAATGTACTGACTCAATCTTGTATTCTTTCATCCATCTCAAATGCTGCATATAAATCAACAAATTTTTCACTTATTTACCAATCGAAAATAACATTGACTTACATTGTTCAGAAATTCTACAGATTTATTCACATCGAAATTTTTTGCTCTTAGACATCTAAGTAAAAATATATCTTGTCTTTGGTAATCACGAGTGAGCTTTGGAAGCATTATCCCTTTAAACTGAAAATTATTATAAATATTATTAAATACAGAATATTATAACTGTATAAAAATGCCAACGGCTTATGTCGATTTACCTTATCTAGTTTCTGCTTTTGTGTCTTTGTTAATGTCAGTTCTTTGTCTACTGAAATTGCTAAAATAGTCAATTGCAATGAAAGCACCATGAAAATGAATTTTGTAAATGAGCCCATTTTGTAATTAAAAATAAATTAATACTATATATAATGAATTGATTGTTTATATATTGGCTATCATTTAGTCTGTTGGACTCGATCTTAAAGACAGTGAAGATCAAGTTCCAGTTCCAGATTATTTATACCCTGAAAAAAAGGTATCGAAATCTGGTTTTTGCTAAAGATTTTTATAGCGTCATGTTGTAGTTTATAGGTATTGCTTTAAATAAAATTACATAACTATATCCGCTTTGTCAAAAGATTTCATTACTTCGTCTTCATAATGTCTATTGCGACGTTATCCAGAAACAATAACTTGAAAACTAATTAACTTCACCAACAGATAATTCGAGTGATAAACTGTTTATAAATAGGGTTTCTAATTAAGTTGTTTATCCCAAAATATTTATTGTTGAAATATAGTTTGACGTGCGAAGATTTTCAAGCTCCAGTAGCAAAATATTTAATTACAATACGTAATTCCAATAAGTGTGCCAAAGCATTGTATTGAATTCAATATGACAAATAGAATAAGTTTTCAGTTATGAATCTTTTAGAAATCTGACCACAACTTTTGATAATAGATTTTGATTCAAATTTATTACCATTTATTTCTTCGTATTTAAATTCCAGCTTTTTATCACGGTCTATATGCATATTTATAATTACTAAAATTGGCATGCATATTAAATAATTACGATCCACAATCCATACTATTTACTTTTGCAAAAAATAATCGCATGTAAAACAGGTTTATTTTGTCTGTACAAAATTCGCAAGAAACTTGATTGGAAAATAAAATGAGGTTTGCGTAATTATTTTTTATTGGATTTACCCTCTTCCAGGTTGATATTCCATTAGTACCATATAATTATATCGTTACTTGAAGGCTTTAAGGAAAACGTCTCGAATCGAGACTTTTGATCGACTCGATCAAACATGTTTTATTTTTACTAGTTTTTTTAAACGTCAATATTGATAATTTTCCTCACTATTGGACAACAGTAAATCAGGTTTAGCAAGTTCAATTACATCCACGTGCCGAATAAAATTTTATGACTTTTTATTTTTCCCTGAAATTAAATGAACATTTTCCTGCAAAGTACATTCAACACGTAAATACGATGTTTATACAACAAATATGTATGCCTACTCAAACATTTGAAAGTCTGAATACATTATTATTATAGCAAAACGTGTAAAAAAAAATTAGCAAGAAAATTAATATTGTTATTTCTCAGTAATTGGGAGAAGAGTGAAAGTAAAAAAAAATCCGACATATTATTTCCCAATTCCGACTTTGGTCTATCCGCAGTCATCAGATATTATGCTATCGATGGATTTTCATGAAATACTTGACCCCGAGACTTCTATGGCATAAATATTGGGAAAATCACTTTCCCTTCTTCTTTCTATCCCAATATTCTAGTAAAACATCGCTTGGGTAAAAAGACAGTTTCTCAGACCCTTCTGCTGTCTTGTTTGCAAAGCTAAACATGTAGCATGAAATTAAGCCTTCTGGCTGTCCTTGTCAAGAAGAGATAAGTTTGTCACTCCAACTTTTCTCCTCAAAAACTAGCCAATAAAAGAAGAGTCAGCAACTTATACAGTTGTATACTGCACCATAATATAAAGATGCAAATAATTTTCCTAGATGAGTTGGCATTTTTTGCACATTGCATTGGTTGAGATTGAGAATAAAGAAAGTTTGAAAAGACAAACACAAAAAGTCATGATCTTTATTTTTTTCCGGAAAAATGTTGATTTAATCAGCTCCAAAGGAAAATGTCATAAAGTCATTGATGCGATAAACAAAGTCGTGCTCTCATGGAAAATAAATAATGGGCACATTTTTGTGTTCTGGTTGCAGCAGATCGCTTCCCATAACATTTTATTGTTTTAGTAGATTGTTTTTATTTTTTTTTAAACAATACATGAAAAGCTTGGAAAAAGATTTTTCATGGTTTTTTCAGAATCTAACTTTGGTGCCACCATAAGTTTCGACCAATTGATCACGATTAATATCGCTGAATACAATAGGTTCCCATTCGTCTTTATTGTTATTGTAGACTTTAAGTGCATCTCTCGTCTGCTGACTCATTATCGGGCGGATTAAATTCAACACTACCTCAAAAACTTGAGGAGTGTTAAGAAGCATGATTTTATCGGCACTTCCTGGAAAGTGTTGCTCATATGTGGACACAAAATTGGTATAGATAGGCAGGCCTTTTATTATAATAAAAAATCAAAAATCAATATGTATCCGTCAGTATTAAAAATATTATATTAATTACTTACATGCAATGCAACCATGTTGAACCAGATTAAAGTTATTCATATTTACTGTAAAAATATCACTTTACTTTAAACCTTGAAATAGTCAATAAGGGTGCATACTTATAAAATCCCATTGGGTTACATTTGCTCCGTTTGCTTGAAGTTTTCTAACCATGCGAACAGCCTCGTCTTGACCTTTCGTCATCCAGCGCATAAGTCTATCACGCTTTCCAGCCAACACTGCAGCACGAATATCCCATTCGTCAAAGTTTGCGGTAAGTATGGGTTTCCCTTCATTGTCAAAGCCGTCTAGGAAAATTTTTAAGATTACTTTTAAAAAGCTTTGTGATTATGCATTAATTAAAAGTTCAAGTTCAAGTTTAAGTTTTAATTATATAAGGATCTATGTCCAAAGCATCATTGAACTATTACCTAAAAAGTATGGATAGTCAACTTCGAAGTCACTCCAATCTTCATCTAAGTTGGTTTGAAAATAATTTATACACATATCTATACTTTCTGCATGAATTAATATATACCTTGAATTGTATCCATCTTCTCGGCCTTTCTCCATCGCACGTCCTAAAAAATTGCCATTCATTAAATATTTAAACATTAGAATAAATTCTATTGTAGATACATTTTGAATAAAATCGATAAAATTACTTACAGCCATTAGCATATCTTCAGCTTGTTTCACGTTAAAATTTTTTGCTGTTAACAAAAAATACCATCGGATTATATAATATTCATCTCAAGCATCGAATAATTTGAGAATAATTTGCCCTTGCTTGTTTTTTTTATCCTTATGTAAATTCATTTGATATCTACATGTAAAGTACAATTCGAGATGTGAGTATGAGAGATCTTAAGTATTTGACAGGTTCCCTACTTTAGATTTGATGATAAAAAATGTTCAAGTAGTAAGTCACGTTTGCAATAAAAAAAATCCGAAACCTTGTCTCGTATTGATTTTTTGCATATATACATATATAGGTATGTTTAGAGAGAATGATTTTACATCCATGAATGGAATTTTCCATTGTTGCTCAAGAATGGCGACCTTAACCTTCCAACTATGTGAAATGACCTTTAATGCTAAGGCTAATGGAATTAGGCAACAAACCTCGGAGCCATCGTATCAAGTAGATATCAGATTTCATGTAATCCTTTTCCAATTTTGGAACCACGCTGGCTTTAAACTGCAAATTTTAATTTCCAGTTAATTAACGTAAATTGAGGAAAATGAGAAATAAAAAAATATATATATACCCTGTCCAAAGCCTGCTTTTGGCTTTTAGTAAGAGACAAATCTTTGGCTAAACTCACAGCATAAGTATCACAGATAAACATTGTTAATACTATAGTACAGACAATTAAAATTGACAAATTGCCCATTTTGAATATATTTGTTGAAACCAATATTGGCTTGCGTTGGTCAAGATTGATAAAATGCAAATGAAAGATTTGTACAATTTTCTCAGACTTTTATATGGGTCTTATGATTCACGGACGGATACTAAGTATGCACAAAACGAAGTTTTCGATCATGAAAATTATATAATGCTCAGTTTGAGGATAACAACAAAAAAATCCTGCAAATATTTCTCAACACAAAAGTAAACTCCAGCATGCATTTGCAAATTTCTCACGTACCCAACAATTAAACTTGGACAATGTTAATAAGCAATCATGATTCATTAAACACCAACCCATTGCAAATGTATGCATATATCATAAATAACATAAACTCGTCAGTTGCTGTTCAAATTAGTTTTTACGTCTTCTTTTTCATTTCAGCATCAAGCGTTAATTGTTTTCCAAGTAGAAGCTTCATAACCTTAAGAAGTGAATAAAGTTTCTCAGAAAACTGCAAATATTTACTATAACTGCAAAAGCTGTCTTGATAAACAGGATATAAAATATGTGTATAAATATAGTAAAAAATACGTTTTAAAAATATTACTTGTATTATATCAATATTATATTAAATGTAAATGTCCAACATTAAATCAGAGAACACACGTCACATAGTTATTTGCCTTGATGACAACTTTTGTAACAAAAGACATCTTACTATTCATACCATGACCTAAACAAATCGAGTTCACTTGATACATGCAAAAAATAAATGGCATAAGATCCATCCACCTTTCGAGTCTCCTAATGGAATTTCTTTGATTCCAGCCAGAAGCTCAAGACCATAGGAATTCTATTGGGATGTAATATGTAATTATATAAATCATTTTGCGTATTCAATTGGATTATTGTTATTATTTTCAAAGGTGAGTGGGAAAATATGTCAATATCGAAAACCCTCTATTAACAATGAATTAAATTAATTAATTGGGTTTTACGTAAGCAAAGTAAACAAGTTGACTTAATCCCTGATATTTTTCTCATGCAAATTTGATAATATAAGTGTTTACTGCTTTATATAAGTAATAATTATTATGAAATCAAGTATCACCTTTCCAGGTTAAAAAAATCGAAAGTTATAGACTTTCAACAAGAACAAGCTAAACTTTCACACGATCTTGGCAAGATAGACTTTATGATTCATGGAATTTAATAATTTATGAGTAATTGATGCGTGTTGCAGTTAAAAGTATGGGAATCTAGAAATAAATGAAAAAACAACATATTATTATTATCTACATATAGACGTGACGCTGGAGAAATTTCCTTTACTTGTATGTTCATTACTCAATAACAAACCATGGACATTTCTGTTTATGACAGTCATTTTTCTATTTACTATTGTCCCCAGCCTCTCTCATCTTCTGTAATCCACAAAGCTCAGACTTGGATGAGGACAAACGTGAGTTGAGAAACAACGGATATAATAATATATCTCGCTGTATTTTTAGTTGCATACTATATATAGTTGTCCTTTGGTCCGTTTACCAATCATTTTAGCCATTTTGTCCAAGCAGGAAATGAATGCGAGATCATTGAACACAAGACAGGTCATAATGGGTTTATTATGGCAAGAAATTTAGCTTTGTTGTCCTCCTTTGGCTGAAATGGCAACGATATTCATTCAAAGTCAAAGGAATATCCTAGCAAAGCGGGGCAGTTAGTTTTCCGGAATATAAACAACGACATCGAGACGAATTATTTGAAGGATTGGCTTGGAGTCTTTAGTTTAGAATGGCAATAGCATGGATAATGGTTTATGGCAACCGTCATTATTATTTTGTTTTGACCATAACTAAAGGGTCCACAAAGACGCCGCAAAGCACGTGCAACCCACTCATTTACGTAGCTCATAACACTTATAACAATGGGGGAAAGGCACAAGTACATTAATATAATAGCAAGTTTTCAGCCTACATTTACATCAGGTAAATATATTTCTCTTCCGTTTGTGCTGACATGAAGGTGACTTTAAAAGGAAATTCTGTAGTCACTTTATGAGTGTAGGTGTTTCGTCTTATGAATCTGTGGTTTTTGGAGAAAGTAAATGAAATGTTTTATGTGAGTTTCGCAAGTTTTGTTCTTTGAGTCAAAACAATAGTTCCAGAGTACAAGGACAAATACTAAAAATAGCCAAAGTGAAAACTAAAGTGTTTCTCTTTCGTTAATTCATTAAAGAGGTTAAGAATTTATTTACACGTGGCTGTGATACATTATTATAAGACTTGAAACGATGACAAGAAAATTAGGAAATAAATATAGACATTACAATCAAGTCCAGGTCATGCCAGAAGAAAGAATCTAAACTAAAGTGATATTACTTGCGTACATTAACTGCGGCATGGGAATTGGATCTTCCCAAGAAATGTTCATTGTAACCTTCCGATGATAGTGGAGAAAGCGAGTGATTGATGAGATGAGACCAATTCTTCTTTCCTCTACAACCCTTGAGTTTTCCCAAACCCACTTTTCCCTTCTTCAATTGTGTCCCTGGTTAAAGTTGGCTTAGGCTTTGTTATGAGAGGATGATACTTACATATGTAAGTCCACTTCTTACACAGTTATCCCAATACTACAAAATAATACTTTATGTAACTTATAAAGTAGCCAATGCAAAGGTGATTTTTTTTAGCAAATGCCAACTTTGTTAGATATAAGTATCTGTATTATCCAACTTTCTTTTCGATTTTAGATTTTTCTAATGCATGGAAGGTAGTCCGTCATCATTGGAATTCTTCTAGTAAAATGAGAATCTTGAGCAAAGTTATTTGACATTTTCCCCTTCCTTTCAAAACTGGAATTTTGAATGAGAAAATCGTATGATAATGAGCCTTTTTTGCGAAAGTCTGCTTTGATATAATATTGAGTATGAGATGAGATGTTGATCTGGATGTTAAAAGAGATGCAAGGCAAGTTAAAGCTGAAGAGTGAATCGGAAACTTCACCTTTCTATTCATACATAAGTATATTGAGAGAAACGGATATCACTCAATTCTCATTTCTCTTGAGATTTCTCATTTTTATCGCTTCCTTCCTCCACTATTTCGTGATCCAAGAGCAATGTGCACAAGAGACCCTTCAACTTGCAATAATACAAATGGACAACTGCCGATTTTTTTTTGTCTGCTCAATTTAGGAAAATGTAATTGGAAACATGCTCCCATACTCCTACGGGAAAATCATAATCAGTCTGCATAGAACTTTTGATTTGAGCGTGACCAAATCACCACAAACAGATTATATAGCTCTATTTTCTCATTCGTCACACCAACATTTCAGTTCACAATCAATAATTTTGCAAAGAAATAGGAAAAAAATCTTTGATGGAATTTTTTATCATTTTGTTTTGAGAACTTGGAAGCTTGGAATTTGTGTTGTTTTTTCCTCAAGATTTGTACTTCTAATTAAGGCAAAATTAACAGTAGCCTCGTGCTCTCGCCAATAATCTAAAGCTGTCAGTCAATTTCAAATTAAAAGTTGTTTTTTAGTTTGTTTGCGCTAGAAATTCATCTAAAAACGAAGATAAAAATATATGTATTATTATGTATAGATCGTTCCAATCTTGTTAACGAGTTTCACGCGGTTTTTTGTTCTACACAAATCAAAAGACTTTTATAACAGCAAAAAATCGATAAGTCCTCTCTCTTGATTCTTTTGAAATCTTCATATTCAAATTACGTTAATCAACAACCTGCAAACTAGGTACAGATATACACTGATTTTGCACACGGATTAGAGAAAAAATTCCAACTTTGCAAGTTGCATTTCCTTTATAAGTAAACATAAACTCTCTCATAAAAACCTTATATAAGTATAACTAATAATAATTTTATTAACTTTCTTACTTTCTATTACCCTGTCATCTTCTCTTTGTTCGTTGTGAAAGCAATGTGACGTTTATGCTACAAGAGTAAGCAGACAACTTCCTTCAATAGATTGGGGAATTTGTCTCATGCCCTCAAACAAGCTTTTACCAATAATTTATATTAGAATTACTTGTGCTTTCACCAGAGTGCTTCATGGTTAAACATTGCCACATTCAGGAGCAATAATTTAATATTGTACTTGCGGTTATTTTAACGATGCAAGGTTAATCATTATTGATTGATGTATCTATATATAATTAAGGTAGACGGCTACTATGATTCTATTGTGACATATTCCCTTTGAACCCCTTCAAAAGCACTAATACCTGGTCCAACAATGAACCATGAAGGCTTCATTCATTAAATATTGTTGAAAGCTTCATTAACATGTCTGTGGTTGGTAAATTTTAAGCTTAAACCAATTTGTCCTTGATTTAAATAACCTTCAGAGCAGTTTGCATATTTAGCCAAAGTCAGGGACTTATTGTGACACTCTCAATATCTTATTTTATCACCGAACCGGACCAAACTGACCTAAACATCAGTAATAATGACATGGAGGAAAATATTTAATTTCCCAGCTTCCGATACCATCAATCAACATCAAGGCAAAAATACAATAGTTAATTGTAACATCAAAGTATATCTGCATATTTGTATCGTCTCAAACTCGCCCCATCAAACTAAAACTGAAAATGAGCGTTGCATTGAATGACATGTATATATGCAAAACTCAGGATGTCTGCACAATTCTTTTGCTGTTTAGAGATCAAAGGATCTGGATTAGAAAGGTTTCTTTGATTGCAGTCTTTTTGTGACCTGCTGATGCTCTAAAATTATATTACTCGTAATAAAAGAAATGGATTGATTATTTACAATGTACCTATATTTGCTCCCATTTTGGACTGTCTTTAATAAGATTAAATTAGCTCTTACTGCTGCAACATTAAGCAGAATTGAAATGCGGAAAATGCTATTTATGCTATACTACGTTCGCTTTTATAGCACGATATTAAGAAAGATGATACAAGAAAACTATGAAAAAACATTAAACTCTTTTACAAAAAAGGAAATTTAGTTTTAAAGAAAAAAGTTAATTACAAGCAAAGTTAATTAAACCATGGGACGAGTTTTCTGAAAGCATAGGATACTCATCAATTTCCCCAATTACTACCAAAAAGTCAATTATGCAGTTCCCAAACTTTATCATTCTAAAGATGTCACAAACTTTGTCTGTAGGAGAAAGTTTTATTTTATCTCTCTGGTTTGATGATACCGTTTAAAAATTATTAGATAGATTCAATAATGTGCATTTTCCCTTATTGGACTGGATAGGTAAAAATGGACAAAAAAACTCTTTCCTCTTTCTCTAGTATGGAAAGTTTAGTCGAATTAAGTGAGTTGCACAGCCACCGACTGAGTCTTGGTTAACTTTTATTCCCAAAAACAGATAAAATTGTGTGTGGAGTGGAAGATTGGTCGTTTTAGAAAATAAAAGTGTAATAAAAGTCAACTTACACAACAAAATTACATTACCATAAAGAAACAAAGAGACAGGTACACCTTGGCCTCTTCTTTAAGGTGCTCGATTTGCTGATGGTTTTGGCCATGGTCAGCGATGGAAAACCTAAAATTGCTTTATAAATATAAAGACTATAAATCATAACGCTTTTTGAGGGGACAGGCCAATTGAATTTTTGCAAGAATTATTGCCGTTCTCAGACCCAACACAAATATATTACATTTGTCTAGTATAAAAGTACTTTCATCGTAAGCCAATTAGGGTCTTATATTTAGGTTGCAGAAAAGTCGCGTTTTGTAACATTGTTAGACAACGTTATTTATTATTTTTATAAGTCTGCTAGTTTGCTCATCTTTTTATTTCAGTTCATAACTAAATATGAATAATTTCTAGTATCGAGAAATTGCATATTAAAGATAGTGAACGAAACGAGGGAAAAGATAAATGTCAATTTTTGCATGACATTTAAATTTTATCATAATATTTTAACAGTCCCTTTAAATGTTATAAGGTGAAAGTTTCTAAATTTGAAAGTCAAATGAACGGACCTTGATCGCTTGATCTCATTTAAATGTGGAACAATTGTCTACTGCAGTCAACATTTCCAAAGAAAGTGGTCAATAAAGAATAAAGAGAGGTAAATATGTTAATTTGAGCGTTTGGTTTTATCCTGTCTTTCAATACTGTAGTAAGAAATTTACATGCATAAAGACACTTCCATCCCCATCATCTTAGCATTGATCCTCTTTACTATTGGAATAAAATAGGACTATAGAAAAGGCGAAAAATGTCTGTTGCATAATGCCCATAATGCCCATTGATTTGGAAATAATTTAGTTCTGTCTTGCGATAAAACTAACAGCAGGCTTGGTTTGTAACTGTCCTGACCTTTCTGTATTTGATCTGCATATGGTGGGTTAAGAAGACCATGGGACTGTAACCATTTTGCTCAGAATTTGAGCCAGCTCTGGGAAATGTGGTTTTATGCATCTGACACTTGTTTAGATTAGGCGTGCTGACAATTAAATGGCTCAAATGAACTGAAAATAAGATTCAATGACATGAAATTGTTTGAAAACTTATTCTCCTCCAAGTTTGGCTAATGTTCAACTGGTAAAAGCATCAAATTGAAATAAAAACCGCATATAACATTTGAAATTCATAAAGACAAAACGTTGTACCACTTTCATCAGCATTGCACAATTGTACTCTTGACTCTTACATCGTACATTTCTCGAATTTTGTTCCTTACCTTATGTGTAGCCGCATAATATAGCACGCAACGGGTGACCGTTTTCTCACCAACGTTTGTGGTAAATTGTTATTCTATCAGTACGTGGACTTGTATTAGAAACCAGATTACAGATAAGGGAATACATTTCTGTATATGGTTGTGGCCACCGAAGGGTGAAAGAAAATAAACAAGACATCTTTTTCCACCTCATCTCCTCATACTCCATTCCGGAAAAATTGTGTGGTCTTTTACAAAATGGAAAACTTTAGAAGCCAAGGAGGCTTCCTGTTGTTTCCTTTTGCTGTGTTGGTTTACTGGCCAAATTAGATTGGAAGGGAAAGTCAGATTTGACTTTACTTTCTCAAAGTCCATATGTGATACATTGAACATGGAATCTGTGTACATACGTTGTAATAAATGGGATTCATTTTACGACAAATCTCTCAAGGGTTGTTTAAGAATACAGAAACAAGTTTAATTCAACTTTAGTCATCATTTTGTAAGATTTATTAGCTTTTCCTTCCCTTTCAGTTAGCATCTAAAAACGGCTGACAGCTGCTAAACTTTCCATGCACAAAATACAAATAAATTAGCCATGTAACATTAATACTTCTAAATTTTACCCTTGCTTAATTATGGTCGAATAAATAATGCGTTTTTAAGTAAGTTGTATTGTAGTTCTGGGAGTAATTAAAAGGCTCAGTCAGTTGCAAGACAATTTTATTCCACAAGATTTTATTAAGACAACTAAATCTCATCAAAGTTATGTCTACATCATCATCTTACAAAGTTGGATTTTCTGCTGTTACTGTGTTTTTCCGCTGTAAATTCAAGTGAAAAAATAATTGGAAACTAATCCACCATAATATTTTGAACAGGTTGAACTTCTTTGGTTCTGTTTATGCCATCCTCGTAAAAGATAAGTACACGTGTATCGAAATCAAAACAGAGGCGAGAAATAAAAGTAAAAGAATCTGTCTCAATATCACTACAGTATAAGCTCCTAAATCTCAGTCTTCTCACAATGACATCATTTCTGTTGAGTTTGAGATTTCGTAGAGGTTGAGGTTTTGCATGGAAGGAAAATTTTTATCCCAACTTTCATTCTTATTACAAGAATTCGAATCTGCATTGTAAACAATAATCAATTTGCTTTATGCTTGTTATATATTTTGTTAATTTTATTCATTATAGTTTGAAGTCTATCAAGCTTAATTGTAAACACCTTACACAACATAATTAATTCGCTGCCAGCGAATAAAATGATGAGTTCCAGGAAATAATAAATTCAATATGTCTACCTCCAGAAGTCTACTTTATCCACTTATCTACACTTCCCAGAAATTTTAATATCACTAAAACGCTATTGAAAGTTGAGTAGTTATAAAATCTTCGAGCCGGAAAGCATATTAAATATTATAATGATTATATAATTATTATATTATTATTGTAATTTCCATCAATAATCGTTCTCGCCTTCTCGTACATCGTAAATGAAAAGTCGGAGAATAAAAGGGCTTTGGGGAAAAAATGGAAAAGCCCTATTTCATATATATGTACAAATTAGTTAATGATAAATTGATGGGAATAACATTGTCAGCGTCTGAGAAATGACATATGATATAATTTTCCGTGATTTACGAGTGAATCTTAAACCCTTTCAATTAAATGTTAACCTTCCCATCACGTTAATTTACGCCGAGCAAAGACGCTACACATTCTGTCTTTTAGAAGCCCGTTAATAATTTATTGGTTCTCAACTTGCTCTTGTTTAACTATCTCCCCACTTGCACTATAAAGTAAGAAATATATCATTCATGCTAAAGTTGGGAGAATGTTTTAAATATTGGATATGTGCAAAAAGTGGCAAAAACCTTTAGTTCATTTTGAAAAACTCTACAAAAAAATATTCAGTGTCTTCTTTATAAATCATCTCAGTATTCTCAGTATTACAAATACAGGTTTTATTGTTAAATATTAACAAAAGAAGTTTATTCTGGGAAAGGTGATTAGCTCGTGCTCATTATAATATTCAGAGAACGTAAATCTACGTAATTATAATGTCAAATTATATGCGTAGGAAAACATTTTATTTGTTTCGATTTTGAGCTATTAAAAAGGTCAAAAAGTCCCTCAACCGATCTGTTTACTAAGAATTTATTTTGTTTGTATTTGTTTATTTTATATTTATCCTTTTGATCTTTGTTACAATGCCTCATGCATAAATGTCAAAAACATTTTAACATATATACATATAGCAGGCAAAGCGCAACGCAGACTTATCGACACTTATACAATGGAAGTTTTATTCCTTTTTCCATTCATTTCAAAGGCCGGAAGGTTTGAGAAGCCAGAAAATGGAAATTGTATGAGTAAAAGTCACATTTTATTTGGTTGGAAATCATTTGAAGAACCGTTCATGTGACAGACAGAAGTTGTATCATACTGTGGTATTTTTCTTATTTCAAAAATCTGCATAGACACACAGAATCCTTTCCTTTAGTTTGACTCCTCTTTACTTCTCGCGTTGGAATTAGTCTCATCCCACTCTGTCGCAGAAGAGAAAGTTTTCCTTGGGAAAGGAACTCAGTCTCACATTGAGCATTCTGCCATCAACTCACTTATCCACAGATCTCAGCCAACAAACAAAATCTCAAAATCTCAATATTTGCTACACGCTAAAACATATCATTTGCGTACACATGAAAAAACTTTTAAAAGTGCCACGTGTTACAAAACTTTTTCCCATTGAAACTTTCACAAAAGGTCACTTTTTCTGTCCCATAAAAAACTTGCTACAATAGATTGACATTCAGTTACCAAAATACATAGCTTTCGATAGAAGAGTAAAAATCAAGTGTGAGTGTGTGTGGACGAATTTGGCGAAAGCATAAAGTGGCATTTTAGAATGGATTTTATGTTGTATTCTGCACTTTAAATTCACTTCATAAACATTAAAAGTCATTGTATATAAGACGATAGCAAAGTGGATGATTATTAAACCAAAGGAAGCAAGTGGACGAACACAACAAAGTATCATGAAAATGAACTGTCTCATTTTCCTTGTGGGGCTGGCAGTCGCTCTCTTCAACTGTAGTGGTAAGTACATACTTGGATGATCTCGTCTCATTCACTTTATGTTTCATTTTATGACCACTTTTGAACACCATTCGAATATTGCCCATGTGTCCATGAATATTATAGGTAAAATGGTTGATTTCTACAATGTTCTCATATTTCTTCAGTCAGTATGCTTAATGTTTACCGAGGTTTGTTCCGTCTCGTTGATTATTATACAAATTAAATTTCACAACTTTGCCTAAATTTAATCTTGCGGAAGAGCGGAGAAAGAAGGGTGAACGGACAAAGAGTTGTATTATATCATGTACCGAAAAGTAATATGGGGGTAGTAGCATCCTGACCAAATGGCTTGAAGCCAATCTTTGAGAATGTTTACATAACTGTTAACACAGAGAATTCTCAAGTTAATCGCTGTTGGAGAAAGCAAAATAATAAAGTTGTACATTTAAATAGAGCACACAGCAATTTAAATTAGAGTGGGTGGCGGAATTCAGAATTTATCCTATGCTAATTGAATTTAGAATACATGTATAGAAAGGTGGAAATATAGGGCAGCACATGTTTGGAATCATTTTCATTACATAAATAAATGAATTTTGTTGGAACTCTTCCGAACGAAAATGAGCAATTAGGAATGTTATTGGATATGATGCATTTGCTTTTCGTTCATATAGAGGCGGCTAATAATCAACAATCATCCCTGTCAAAGTGAAGAGTTTGTAAAATGTAAAGCATGCCCTCAAGTTGTTGGAAGATATCAAATTAAACACGAAAACAAGCCAACTTTCAAAAACAAGGAGAGAAAGTTAATCCAACCGTGTATTCTCCTTCCCTTTTTAATTTAACATTGTCTAATTATATGTAATTTCACAGAGTCAGGGTCTAACTTGGATCTCATATTTCAACAACCCATTATTATCGTTCTCGTAGTTTAGTCTAAAGTAAAAAGAAAGTTTTAGAAAAGTTTTGAAAGGCATTTTTTATTCTAAAAAGAACTCTGATCTTCTATTTAGTTCCACTGTCCAATTAACAATTTCTTGAGTCTACTGGCCACTAGTCCAAGACAAGTCTTGAGCATCAACAAATGTCAAAAGGTAACGACAGGCATTTGTCATAAAACTTTATTTCGCAGAGTTATCCAGAGATGAAATATGCTTTTGAAGCAAAAACTGCAAACTTGTGTCGGTCTTTAACCTCAATCTCAATACTTCTTGTTACTCATTAAGAAATGATGTCAGATTTCTAATTATTCCACAATGATTTGGAAATGTTACGTTTGGAATTTTTAAAAATTTAAAAATTATTGATTTTTGATATACAGATATACATATATATCCAAAACATTTTATATAATTTTATATATGAGAATAATCAAATAGTTTCAAATAATGAAATCATTGGTGCTTCAACTAAAGGGTTTAAAGCCAGTCATCTCTTAAATTTGATTGTTTTGGATGATCGGATGATTGAAGTCATGTAAAAAGGGCATAGGAAATCAAAGGGTGAAGGGAGACTGTATAATTAGTCATTCGAGCATCTTTGTGAGTTTTGGAAAGAATGAAGTAAAAGCAAAATCATTTGATTTATTTAACCAACTAATAACATTTATTCATATTATGCTCAAGAGTTTGATTTTGTGTAAGCAAAGTAATTGTCTCAGTCTCAGGAAAGTCACAGAGTGCAGAAAATTGGGTTATGCTTTACATAACTTTGTGGATATATGACATATCTATCTATATAATATATGTTCTCATTTATACATATTGTCCGCATCATATAGATAATCATGAGTAACAATTTAAGTACTCCTGAAAGACTTTTCTAATGAAAACAAATGTGTTAATGTCAATTAGTGCATTGTCTTTCATTAATCATACTCTCGCTATCAGAATTCTTCAGCACCCAAATCCTTTTCACCAAACCAGGAATGATGATGCATTTATAAAAGCGTCTTAAGAATTTTAATATCTTTTGGATTACTCATTTTAGTCATTTTAACAGATTAGTGACTAGAGTTTGCATGAGTTGGGTTTCGCGAGATTGGTTTCTTTGATGTAGATTTCAATTTGGTTTTGAAAATAATTTATTTTCAAAGTAAAAAAATGTGTGACCTTGTTAATCAAAGAAATGTTTTTTTTTAAATCTAGGTTTCGGAAGCTGTGCTGAGGGGTCGGCCATCATGACGCCATCGCCAAACACTTTTGCTTCCAGTCGCTCTGCAAATGGGAAAAAAGATAAGAAAAGCGAAACGGTTGCTTTTCCCATTCAAGGGAATGATACGACGAGACCACGGAGACAGCACAACCTCAACATCAATTATGAGAAAGTTCTCGTACAAGAACTCTTAAAAGACTATGATATTTCAGGTTAGTTATTTTTTTCAGCATACAATTTTTAGGAAAAAATATTGAGCTAAATAAATTCAACATATTCCAGTTCGACCAGTGAAGAATTCAACTCTCCCCTTAAATCTTACTTTTGGAGCTGCCCTAACACAAATCATAGATGTTGTAAGTAGATCTTCGTCTAAGTTAGATCCTTCTTTATTTTATTATCATTTTCCCCAGAACCTTGTAACATCTTGAGTATAAAGTTAACTCTCATGTCATATCATCAACTCACACAAACTTTTTGTAATTTAGGAAATTGTATAATTGCTGTCCCCAAACAATCTCTAAACATGTGAGGAATAAATGAAGCTTGAAATTAAAAGAGATTAGTTTCCTATCCCATTTCCTTTTGAAGGATGATGAAATGACGCCAGGAACGCATTTTTACCTCGAAAGATTGTGAAAGGAAATTTAATGACTTGAACTCATTAAAAGTGAGGATTCAAATAAAGTGGAATCCCTGGGAGGCAACTAATAATCCAGCTATTTGTATAAGGCACCTGTACCCACTCATCTATGTACTTAATCCCTTAAAAGAGATCAGTTGAGGCCTAAAGAGACGATTAGATTTTTATTGGGTTGGACTTTGTGGAGCTTTCTCTCCGTCTACTTTAGAGTGTGCATTTGACATGCAAACAATTCTTCGAGTGTAAAATTGAGAGGTGGAAGAGAAAAAACTTATAATTGAGTTGGGATTATTTGTTGAAATTAATGTGGAAAGACGTTGCGTGCTACTTTCTACAATTTATATTTTAAAAGTTGACGAAAACAGTCTAAAGAGAACCTGCTCATGCTAACACGAGTAAATGGACAAGTAAATTTAAGTGTTAACTCCTAAGACTCTAACAAAGATATTCTTAAGTAGAAGAGAGAGTATCCACTAAAAAAGCTTAAATAGGATTTAGACGGGGATAATTGTGTAATTTGAAGCTGTTTATTGTATGCTTACAATCTGAGACTGTCAAGTTTGAATGTTGTAATTGCATTTTATAGTTATTCTTTATATAACATTTAATTACATCCTTTTACTCATTAGAAGATCCAACCAATTGCAAAAACATAAAGAGAAAGTTGATTCTTGTTCAAATAAACATTTCAATCTGCGTTTGAGAAACGCGAAAACAATTTAATGAGTCAAACGAATTTCTATTACATCTACGCTTCAGCTTGAAAAAATTTATTTTGTAAACACTTTCTCAAACACCTCCGGCACAATTAATTAATTAGTTATATAAAAACACAAAAACAATTTATATAAGATTCGAAGATGCCGTTGATGAATGTTTTCAAAGATCAAAGACCATTTAAATGTTATGTACAACAAAAATATTTATCAGTACTATCATACCTTGTAATAAATCATAATTTTATTCAACCTAATCTTATATTTATTTATATATGTTGAAATTCCTTGGTAGGACGAGCGGAATCAGATTTTGACGAGCAATTGTTGGTTGAATCAGGTAAGTGAAACTTTTATTCTTTTATGCAAAAGTATGTACACATGCCCACTTCAAAGAGAGAAATTCCAAGAAAATAGATCAGCTAAAAATTGCATTTCTCCCTTTTCAGATAGATAAAATAAATTGAATTCTTTGGTTTTCTTATGAGAATTTGTACATTTTGAAATTGTTTTAACTGTCAAGATAAATTCACTTTTTTGTATTATACATTTGTTATAAACATTTTGTTACTAAAAGTGAAAGTAAATACGTCTTTATATGATATTAGTGAAAATTACAGACAAATTGACTTGGTGCACATTCCCAAGGGGAGCGTTTATACAAGCTCTAAAGTACAAATTGATTTTTGTATATAGATGTGGGTAGATGAAAGCTTGAAATGGAATCCCGACGATTACGGCGGGGTGAAAGTCATCCGCATCCCAGCAGAACGCGTTTGGAGACCTGACGTAAAAAATACTCACCCAAAACTTATGTTCATTATATGTCAACTAATTTATTTTACTTTAATTTTTGCAGGTTATACTTTATAACAAGTGAGTACATGTAGTTTCTCCCATAAAAATAAAAAAATATGTGCCACAATAAAAGTAAGAAAGTGTGTGAAATGAACTGAAATGGGGGCGGACGAGAAAGTCATAATTTTCGAATGCGGTTTCTAGACAAAAACAAAATTTTATTTACTGTAGACTAGTAAAATAGAAAATAAAGGAAACTTTCACTTTAGACTTTCACTTTGAGATATTGAATGTACTACAGATATAATATTTTAAAACTTACAATTCTGATAACTGCTGCTTTGATAAGTTATTCTTTTACAAAGTTAATGTCATCTGGTAATATATTTTACACCTACACTTATTTTTCATTAATTTATTTAAATTACTTTTACAACTTCCAAAAGTTCTAAAAAGATGTTTATTTCCGGAGAAAGTTTGATCAACTATTTTGCATGCCAATTGTTTGTTATGTTAATTTCAGTGCGGATAGTCAATACAATCAAGCCATTCTATCAACCAACGTCATTGTCAAATTCAACGGAAATCTCACTTGGCTAAGCTCTGCCATTTTTAAATCTTCTTGCCAAATAAATGTAGAATACTTCCCTTTTGATCAACAGCTTTGCAAGATCAAGTTCGCAAGGTAAGCAAACTAATAAATCCTTGAAGATCTTAACCTAATCACGGGAAATAAGATGGGGCAAGTTGAAACATTGTTGTCTCAATTTGTCTGAATTTCTTACTAAACTCTAGTAATAATGCATCTTTTTTATCCATCTTTTTCAGTTGGACATATGATGGATTTCAGGTGGAATCAAAAAACTGCTAAATACATATTTGCTTAATAAATAAAATTTTCTTTATAATTTGCATTTTCATGATTTATGAACGCAGGTTGATATTTTGATAAATGACGATGCTGGGGATTTATCGAATTATGTCCCTAACGGAGAATGGGACCTAATCGCAGTGAAAGTCAACCGTAGCGTGGTCAGATACTCCTGTTGTGAGGTTTGTGAATCTAAATTTTGTATAAATGTATGTATACTAAATCTAAATTTTACAATTTTAGGAACCTTATCCGGATATCGTAAGATGCCTTTTACATGACAAGTTTCATTATCATGGCTTTGTATCTGATTGCTTTTCTTTGATATAGACATATAGTATAATTTTACGTAGAAGACCATTATTCTATGGTAAGGGGTTTAAACATAAATTAGTGAAAGTGCTCTAATTCTAATTATGTGGTCACTTTTATACTCTTCTCACAGTTTTCAGCCTGATCCTTCCTTGCGTTCTCATTTCTGCCCTCGCTCTGTAAGCTATGATTTTCTGTTCAAACTAGAGTTGAGTCGGGTCGCCTTTTTTGAAACCCGACCCGACCCGACCCGAAATTTTTAAAATTTTCAAAACCCGACCCGACCCGACCCGAAATT
>JAQIXN010000372.1:0-42238 GCA_034698145.1 Proisotoma minuta
AATTTAGGGGTTCCTCAGAATCTATCGGGGTGCTCTTTTTTATTGTTGATTTATAGTGTAGCTATTTTTAGAATATTATGATCCGCTACATCTGTTATTTTCCAGCCGCCGCGGATAAGCGGGAAAAAGAATGATAATACATGCAAAACATTTTTACCATTGGACTGGGCAATGCGAGAGGGACCGGTCTAAATGGACATTCGTTTTTTGTCTTCGTTTTTGTTCATTTAAAGTGCTGTAGAGTGCCGCATTTAGCTTTTGTTTGTCCGCACATACACACTCTTTTATACAAAAATGGTAAGACTGAAGAATATAAAAAAACATAAGCCTGCCAGTAAAAAGAAAACAACTTGCAAGCTTCCCAAGTCCATAAAAAGAAGGAAGAGGCGCAACAAGAAAATGGGATTTTCTAACGTGAAACGTACGTCCGGTTGGAACATTATCCAGGTTTGTCCATTTACTAAGCAAATTCAGAGCCAACATAATTTTTATTTTTAGGTGATCGAATCAGCTAAAACTGATTTTTGCGAGGTAACTTTCTTGGGAGAGGTTACGATATCCAAACCTCAAAACATCGGACCAAAGAAGTCATCGGACCAACTAATGGACTCTGACTTAAGTTTGGAGGTATTATTAATTACTAGTCATTATTAACGCTAATTTTAAAATAACTTTTGTACGTTGTAGGTTGACTTTTGTAATGAGCCCGAAAGCCAGGACAATGATGTGATCCTTCCGTTCCGAGTTCAACCTCCTCGCAGGACGGCTAACACGTTTGACTCAAAGTGTGAACAGTAATTAACGTTCTGAAACTCTAAAATCAATAAAATAACTTATTTCTTGAAGCAAACAGTATCTAATGTTTTATAATTTCAATAACACAATTTCGGAGTTTATCATGAATTGCAGGATTAATCTCTGGATTGGAAATACTTGCATTCGTGTCTATTAATTAGATATGATATGGAGTGTTTATTAGTTTTGTAATAGTTTACGACCTCGTCCACTAATTTCAGCGTCTTTTCTAATTTATATTATTTTAGTCTCAACGCTTCCGTTTGTTGATAAACGGGCAAAGTAGTTTAATGGAGTCTTCCGACGTGAGCTTCAAAATTGTCCAAAATGCAAACTAAATGATTCGTAAGTTGCTAATAATTGGAGTGTTCATTAGTTTATTTTAAATCTGTTTATTGATCTTCAATTCGACTGCACTGTTTGGTCCGCAGATGAAAGAGGTTTTTACAACATAATTAAAAAGCGTAAATACCGGAAAATGGTGCGTGTTAATGTTTACATGGGGCCTGTAAATTACTAAATTCTATATAATGTATACTTTCTGTTGATTGTTGTGCTTTATATTTTTTGCCAATATTATGAGACGACGTGAGACAATATGAGAGAATGTGAGACAGAATGAGACGACGTGAGACAGTATAAGTCATGACGAAACATTAATCGCACGACAATTACGTGATTGCCAGACACATCATGCATTTGAGTTTTTATATCAATTTTTCCAGGCTCTTTATCAAATTCGGATGTGGAAATTTCCCGTTATGCAAGCACATTAGTAATTAGTGAATGCGAATATCCGAAAATATTAACTATAAACGATATGGTGGGGCCTGGAAACTGTGTCGCGCACCTTTCATCGAATTCGTCAAATTTGTATATTTTCACACAGAATCACAAGACAAATAAATACAATAAATGCGTGATAATTATGCTAGTTTCGATAATATACATGCATGCAAAAATAAACAAATGTTTTTAACCACCATTGACCATATTAATATTTGTATATATATGTAGAGTGTCGATTTGTTGTACATGAGGGATCGAAATATACATTATCCACATTCCCCGTCTCACGTTACTTCACTCGCCGGTAAATTTAAACTCTGCACGTTTTGTTCTTTATTATACTATCAAGAGCAGGTGACAAAGAGTAATTGTTTTGTTAAAATTTTACGATTGTCTACAAAATGGGGTGAGTACAAACACATTTTATTTATATTGTCGACATTAACCTGATTCCTTTTCAGCGGATATGCGTTCAGTTTCCCTTCAGTGCCTGGGACAATTGGCCAGTGGACGATGCACCCAGACGAGATTCCGGAAAACTGGGCTGCTTCCGGAGTGATAAGAATTGTGTCGACCCCGCAGCTCGTCAACATTATGGGACTTAGCTTCGAGTTGAATTTCGTTTGCGTTTTCATTACAGAAGAAGCGATACACGATCCGGATTACTTCAAGGCCTTGTGTGGAATCCCGACGTCAGCTACAGCTACATTCTTTAGCGAAACATATGAGGAAATGTTCCTTTAATCGATTTGTCGTTTTTCTCACCAATGATAAAATAAAAGAATATATAACTCTGTAAACAATGTTTTTTTTACCATTCACAAAGCATCAAGTACAAGACAATTCATCAGCCACAACTTAAATTTGTCATCTAACACCAAGTCATGTAAACAATGTACAGTTTTAATACTAAAAAAGTTAATCCAAGGTTCATTCCAGACTCTATGGTAGACCAGAAATTGTTGATTTTCCATAAATTATATTCTTAAGTAGTTGACAATTATTATCGTCGGAAAAAAATTGACTTTACGTTTATAGAGGAGTCTAGAAAATGTCTATGAATTTTTCAGTATGTAAATAATATTTACAAAGTTAATTAAAAAAAAAAAAAGACTAATAATTATCAATGTTTACTGAATCAGCAAATGTATATAATGTGTTATAACTCTTGTACACTAATTACTTATGGAGTACAAGTATCATGTTAGGTGATTTACATAATGTTATGTTAGGTTCCAACGTATGGCATGTTGTTAAATTATCATGCATTGTTTTAAGGACATTTTTTATTTGTTTCATCAACCCATATTTAATAGTTTGTCATTTAATATGAAAAAGAACTGTGTATCCTGGAATTTCTAGAATCGTTTCATGTTCGATAACCAAATGCATTTGCTAAACATATTCCAATTTATATATAAATTATGTAAGCAAATAGCAGTTAACTTAATCAGTTTTTCGCATTGTGTTATTCTGATTTTATAAGCCTCTTTATATGCAAGGAGAAAAAATGACGAGCGCTGTGCTGATTTCATCTATTCCAGACCATATGAAGAATCGCATGGCTTTTATTTTTCATGAATCATAAACTTATAAATGTCGTTGATACTATTAACGGAAATTTTTTGGATTTTATGATCTCATGGGGTCTGGAAATTGTGTCGGTTTTGTCTTCCCAAAAGCTTCCTAACTTTTTCTCGGTTTGTGACTCTGCAGTAACTGACGTTGCATGAAATATAATATAGTATAGTCTCTAGAGAGAGCATACATCCAAATTAGACGATAATGTATTGGGCAAATTCCTGGTTTGATGCTTTACCGATTGTTTGAGTTCTGTCATAGTTTTTTTGAGCCGAGAGTACATGGTAGGCAGATTATTTTATGCACTATACGTGACACGATTTAATTCGTTTTACAATAGCTCGACTGTCCGTTATTTTAATTTGCTCGTGCTCTTTTAATTTTAGTATTTATTTTACATACAGTTCACTTTTTTTTAACAACATGGGAAAGGAAATTTACAAAATCGACAATGCGAGTGACAATTCAAAAGCAATAACTGGAGAACGAATAAGAGTCCCACCAATTAAGCGCAAATTATCAAACAAGACGCTGATATTTCCTGGCGGAGATTACTCGAGCGCCCCTTCGTCTGACGTTTCAGATAGCGAGAGTGAAACAGAAAATCGCGTGTCGCACTACAAGAAACGAAGGATCGTCGCAAAGATTATGCCGAATCACACGTCGAATAGTGTGACCTACATGGGAATGTTCGTATTATATATAATAATATGTATTTACGGTTTACTATATATATATATTATC
This sequence comes from Proisotoma minuta, assembly GCA_034698145.1. Taxonomy (NCBI): domain Eukaryota; kingdom Metazoa; phylum Arthropoda; class Collembola; order Entomobryomorpha; family Isotomidae; genus Proisotoma; species Proisotoma minuta. The sequence goes on from JAQIXN010000372.1 coordinate 3,910, forward strand.
TATATTTAGAATGCAGGATGAAACTGTTGTGTTCTCAGTCAAGAATTTTCAACTCTATCTATACGGATTTCAACAGTTTGCATCCCTCGGAGAAATTTCTGCGCTGCTCACGGCAATTTTAAAGTACTTTGAAAAGGCAAGCGACGACTCAACGGTCTCCAAACTATTTCGATCGTCTGTTAAAGAGCACACATCCCAAAAATTAGGCGATAGTACATGGAGGGATATTTTGAATGAAAATGCGTTTTATGAGTTTGTTGGAGAAGATACGACAACCATTGACAAAGAACTGCTTAATCGAGCCAACAAATATTTCAGATGGTCTGTTCTTTTAACGAGGGACACAGTTATCAGCAACAATTCTCGCGAAAAAGGAAGATTTCCCCAGTTTGCAAATTTTCTGATTGTATTTATCCATTTGATATTCAGAGCACGGAACATTAGCCTTACCAATCCATCTATAGGGGCTGCATTTGAAAAGTACATGAAAGCAGAGCATGGAGGTTGTCTTGATTATGTTCTGCAACTGGACTTTGATAGCCTGGGTCTGGATAAATTAAAGTTTCAAGGTGCAGCTTCGCACAGCGTCATAAACCTTCCGGTCCACGGGTTACACGCGATTGACGGTAAAGTTATTCAATCAGGATAAATGCAATTTACACAATGTATTTATATGCATTACAGATAGCGCGTCAAAAGAGTATGCTGCTATGAACAGAGCCAAAAGGATATTTGAAGAAAGAATGGAGGTCAAGGCTAATTTTATGAAGGGATGGAATGAGCTATTAAAAATTTCGAAAACGATTGGAGCAAAAGTTAATGAAGTTCGTGAGCTATACGAAAGATACTCCATTGTCAATGACGAATTTATGAATATGGGCAGACGATTAGACAGACAAACAAACAACGATCTGACTATTGAAGATTTGGAGAAACAGTTGCAGTCTGTCACTGATGAGCTAGACTCATTATTATCAGAAGCGCAAAACAAGACGGACATAGATCCTGACATGATTGGTTTGATAGGACAGCAAATTCGCACAAAGCAAATTACACAGACCGAAAATACAGGTAAAAGCAATTGTAAAAGTTGTATCATAACCTATAAATTATTACTATAATGTATTTAATCCAAAGGTTCTGAAGTCGAGCCATCTTCTCCATCCCATAATTTATCCTCAACCAGTCCACATTTAGAACCTTTAGAACAATAATAAAGTCTGACGGATCATGTTCAAGAAAATGCATTTTTTTTAACAGAAAATTCACATCTCTTATTATAATAACTTATAATATGCGACAAACTTTAAATGATTTAATTAGTTATTTTTTTATCCGAGTTTTATTTTAAAAGTTGCAATATAGCTAGTATTTTTTTATATTCGAATTTGAATAAAGCAACAATGTAACTCGCAAACTTAAAACATTATCAAAACCTATTCTAATACATAATAAGTATCTGTGAATCTAAGCATTATAAATGACATACTTTATGTTATCCTGTGATGCATTACAAGCAAATGTTTGTCAGATTCATTAAATCTATCGAAATTGTTATTTCTAGGCCCTACTATTACAATATTTCCACAAACTTTCCGATTGTTATATTGGACATGAACTGGTTTACAGGTTTAATGGAAAATATGTGTCACTTTATTATCCGTAGGGTCTAGAACTTGTCAGACAAGTTGATCATTTATCCAATCACTCAGAGTGTTTGTATTTACAGATGGAAATTACTCGAAAAAAATATAATTTGATTAGCTACATGAACATAAATACTTGAAGGATTAATTAATTATATACATACTAGTGTTATAACACAATAATTTAGTGTAAAGACTGTTTTGTTTTCGATTTGGTCAATTGTTTTATTTGCTCTCAGTTATTTTATAGAGCGTTTTTGCATTATAGTTGTGACTTTAGAAGATTATAAATTTAGACATATGTAAGTGCATTGAGGCGGTTTAAATACCGGATGTAATCAAATTCTACGACTTTCTGTAAGAAGTTTGTGCAAATGATATCTGAAGTCTTTTTCATTTGTGATCTCGTCGAGATTATTCAAATGATGAACATCTTCAACCCCACTCCCAATCGTCATCTTCTTTTTAAGGTAGAAAAGTGCCACTAATGGATGGTGTTTGCTACTAGCCGGGATAGGAATAGACTCAGAGCGTTCAAAAGTTTCTTCGAGGGGAAATTCTGTATTGACGTCGACCCCCCATCCACCATTCTCACCAAACATGCGTTTAACTGTCTGCGTCACTTTGATTATCTGCTTAGCCGCATCCTGACGATGAATATTCCCAGCGGACCAAACTCGAAAACTATCCTGAGACTGGCACGGATTATAGATCCCAATCTTTTTCTCCGCTTTAATGAAATCCAGTATGTAAACTTCCCCCTTTTCTGTTGGACGTAGTATATATGTCAGGATTCGATTGCAAGAACCCTATATAACAATCATTCCAAATTTATTGTTGATTGTCACTGATAATTTTAAAGTTGTATATTTATACATGTGTTTTGACAAGCTCTCTGAACATATCCTCTGCAAATTCATCCCCTTTAAGAACTTCTTGCATGTCATTCCATGATATGAATCCAATCAAATCATTGTTGTCTGTCGACTCGTTCCGCTCTCTTATCAATAACTCGAAAAGCACAGCCATGAGCTAAAAAAAGAAAACCCATATCATGCGCATTCATAACAGTATTATCGGTTATGTTAATTTTATAAACGCGTTTACGTTTTTCCCAATTCTGTTATTCGGTAAAAGTCCAAGCGCTTCACCGTACGTAACGAATTTACCGTGTTTAGTAGTTATCCAGTCCCTTTTCAAAGGCTTATCACTTGTGAACTGGATATGATCAAATTCAATAATGATATAAATGCATAATAAAACATATTCAGTTAATGGAAACATACTTCTATAAACATCATGGTGGCTACACCTGCAGGAATTACACTAGGGTCGATATGTATGCCGTCCTGTCGCAATCTAGAAGCGTCTTTATAAAGTGTCGACGAAACCAGAGAAGGGATCCGCACACCGTTTTTTAAAGTGTCTAAGAAAAAACAAAGCGTATTTAGTTTTGAATTTTAAATAGTGTGAAATTTTAAATATTTTACCCATCCATTTAGATACAAGATCCCGTGCGATTGTAGTCATATTTATCGGTATTTTGGTACCTTCCTTTTCTGGGTGTCTTGTGTTACTGCTGAACAAATTAAATATGTCTTCAATCAATACTGAATTGGTCGCATCCAGTAACAACATATTATGTCCGTTGAGTTCGAACGTATTCTGTCTGTTGTTGACAGCGGTTATTTTTTCAATATGGTCGACGATTTCCACGGATTGTTCTTTGAGGGTCGAACTCTCAGTCAACTTTAGAACCCATGTATTTGAAAGGCCGAATATTCGATCCCCTATCCCACGTATAGTCTCGATTGCATGTTCTTCTGTGCAGTCATCCCACGTATTGCCTATAAGTATAAACAAACAATTTATATTAGTTTTTACATGTAGTACATTTATACCATCTCCGAGTTTTTCTCTAATATTCTTTATTTCATGTGGGTGTGTCCCGTATGTGAAGTCAGATGAATTATCCGGAGTCGACTTTTCTGAACAACAGGGAGATTTTGCAGTTGGTGAAGGAGTTTTTGTGACTGATCTCGGACGTGGAGAAACGGCCTGTCGGGCTGGACTGGCTGTGTTCATCTGCTCTTCATTTAATGGCGACCGAGTTACAGCTGTGGCGTGATTAGGTGAACGATGAGGGCTAATGTTGGGTGACAATTTTTTACTCTTTATCAACCTTTCTGCTCCTTCATCACCCAACAAGTCATCGTAAATGTCAAACGATCCTGGTGAAGTGTTGCCAGTGTACGTAGGAGACATCAAATCTGAAAACCATTCTATTCCGGTATCGGGTGATCTAGAAGGAGGTCTTTGCGAAACTGTCGTTTGGCCAGTTTGGGACATTGGCAACTCGGGAAGATCGTAATCATCAGTTTCAATATGCTCCTTTTCTTTTTGACGACGTCGATGACTGTCATTACTTTCATTAGTTGATGTCGACATTGGTGAGGGTGTGTTTGACTTTGATTTATTAGACCCTTCTGATTGATGACGGGAACGGATACTGCCATTTCCACTTTTTTCCCTACTTTCAGTTGTTGACATTGGAGAAGGGGTTGTAGACTTGTCGTCCTGACGTGGCGTTTTCCCACGCCTATGTGTATCGTCTTGACTTGTATTACTAATTTCCGACCGTCGTCGTCGTCGACCACTGGTTGTTGAAGACGGCATTGGAACGGCTCTCATCGTGACTTGTGGTGAATGCGATGGAACATTTCCTGTGCGGACGAGATTCGGGTCACGTGTTGAGGGTCCTTGCTCAGGGTCTAGTGCGGGAAACGAAGACACAGATTCATAGTTCCTTGGATCATCCATTATAGATGGTGACCGATTTCCACTCGTTGTTTGATCTGAATGCTCATTTAGTTTGGAAGTGCCTGTTTGTCGCCTGAGAGTTCCTTGTTGCCGCTCTTCATATTGACTTCCGATCTGAGCGGGCTGCTCTTGTTGTTGCAGAGTCTCTTTCAGAGAAGAAGTACCCTTCTGTCTTTTGAGAGTGCCAGTTTTCGTTTCGTTCTGAGCGGGCTGCTCTTTTTGTTGTGGGGTCTCTTTCAGGGAAGAGGTGCCTTTCTGTCTTCTCAAAGTGGCTGTTCTACCTTCATTTTCAACTGGCAAATCTTTTTGCTGTAGAGTATCTTTCAATGAAGAAGTACCCTTCTGTCTTTTGAGAGTGCCAGTTTTCGTTTCGTTCTGAGCGGGCTGCTCTTTTTGTTGTCGAGTCTCTTTCAGGGAAGACGTGCCTCTCTGCCTTCTCAAAGTGGCTGTTCTACCTTCATTTTGAGCTGGCTGTTCTTGCGGGTCTGAATCTGCTGTCACATGAGGGAGTGGGACCTCCTGACTGGACCCCAACGAAGATCTCTGTTGCCGACTTCTTTGTCCGCTCAGAGTCTCTTTAAGCCTACGGCGTGTCAGAATTGCATCGGCTTCTGATTGCAAGGATCTTTCTTGCTGAGGATTTTGCGGCGGTGGATTCTTTTCAGTGTAGAAAGTTTGTGCAGAATGCACGCGTTTGTAACCTTCTTCTGGTTTATCCAATGCCTTAAACTTCTCATCCTTTTGGCCTCTTTCGACCACTCTTGCAATTGCTTCGGCTGCAGATGACTGTCTATTCGATTCACTCCGTAAACCTGAAGTTCTAGCTAGATTATCCGGATTTCCAGCAACTTCTCTTCCCAATGGGTTAGGTCTTAGTTCTTTGGAGACGGCGACGCCGAGTTCTTTTTTCATTTCTCTCCATTCCGTTTGACGTTGTTTCTTTTTTGTCTCCCAACCTTTCAGAGCCCCTTTTAGTAGCAAATTTCGAGGCAGAAGCTTCCAGTCCTGCAACCCTGTCTTGTTATCGTTTTTCTTTACAAGTTCCTCAAGTCTGGGTCCCATTTCCCGTCTTATTTGTTCTACGTCCTCATTGAGTCTACGACGGTTGATATATTCGTTCAATAACTCCTCTTGCTGAAATCGATACTCGTTATTTGTTCGGATGTATGGAAGATATTTTGACTCGTCATTTTCATCATAGTATATTAGTTGGCTTCTGATTTCATCAAGCTTGGCAGCAGTTTTTGAACCGCTCCCTTTCTTCTTTATTTTTGGAGAAATGGTTGGTGTTTCCTCTTCTTCTTCCTCGCCCTCTTCATCATTAATGCTTTCATTGTCACGATTGTCAGATTCGGGAAGTTTGTCCTTGCTTTGCTTAGGGTTCTTCTTTGCTGGCATGTTGTACAAGTAGTAGGTTATTACGATTGCGAGCGACTACAATGTTTAAATTAACTAGCTCTCTGTTTCTAATCTCTAGCGAATCTTAATTAGTTGCGCTTATTTTTACTTGCATTATCAGTTGATATGGAAAGATGCAATACTTTTATTTATTTATTTCTCACAAATGGTATGTCAATATTTATTAATTTGTATTCAATACATTGAATCCATATTTCTAGAAATGGCTTCCAAACTTTGTTGGGTTTCATCAGTTGTGGCTAACGCCGTAATCTTAAATGCACAATTTCTAAATAAAAAGCACAAAGTCCACTGTAGTGCGTGGCAATTCATTCCCGAGAATGCATGGCGTATGCGATTCGATCGGAAACATTTGATGTCAGGTGTTGCAGACCCAGATTCGAATGCGACTATCATGCCATACGAGCCTTTTAGCTGGACCAGAGGAAAGTGGAATCGGTTCCTGAAAAGGAGACTGGACTATGTCGACCCCGACAGTTCCAACAGAATTACAGTTCCGGAAAACACAAGACCCGACCCACTTTCACCACTGGGGTACTTGGTAGACAAAAGGCTTTCATTAATAATTGAAGAGCAAACTGAATTTATGGACTATTTTGTCCCGAGCCAGACCAGCATGGTATGACGATGATGATATAAGTTTTTTTTATTGGTACATTTATCCTTTTCTCGAATATATGTAGAATCTTTTCGCTGACAAAATAGGAACACAGTCAAATTTACTACCATATCTAAAGGATTTTGTCCCAATTGTCCACGCAACAATTCACAATAAGCAAAACAGTGTGGACAATAAAGTCGGTTCATATGATCTTCATTTTTTCGATAAAGCAGTAGCAGTGGTGGGTTTGAAGTCTGTAGAGCAATCAACTCTGAACCTTCCTCATACACATTATAGGTAACTTCTATAGCACGCTTTTATTTTGACACATGCTAATATTTATTTTGTACAGTTATTTTCCAAGTCATTTTCATGGGTTCTTGATTCCAAGGGATGGAGAAGACACTGCATTGGATACATTTGCAGATCCAGAAGCTTTTAAGCAAAGACTTAAACAAACCTCAAAGTTTGAACGATACTTTCTCCAAAATTCTAAGTGCATCGATTTACCGTCTCACATTCTGCCATGAATATTTCCATCCCGTATTGTGTTAGTGAATAATCAGATGATAATAGTTAAGTCTAGTCTTAAATCACTAAATAGGTTCTATCAAATAGGTGTGTCGGTTGCGGTTATTCACGATAGCTGCATTGTGATCCACCAACAATTGTGTGATGCTATCCAATCAAGCACATAATTAAAAAGTAAAAATAAAATGTTTATCTTTGACCATATATAAACAAAACATAAACAAATAAAATAATAATTTGATCAAAGTTGGGAAGATTTGTTTTTATTTACAGAAACTTCACTGAATTGTCAATACAAAATATGTTTATGTATAATTGCTAGATAGTGTAATTCACGAGTTAAAATCTATGTATATATTAAATCGTGTTTATCCATGACTCCATACATCGAAACCGAAACACGGATATTGAAAACAAATGTAAAACCGGATTAGATCTCAGTAATATACACAAATTGTTAACATCATAATGTTGAGTCTACTATCGATTCGGTCAGTTATGAGCAGCAGATTGATGAACATCAGACCAAGAGTCTCTGCGATATGTGTTCCACACAAGCAATGCACATTGCAATTCCAACAACAGAGTACAGCGACAAACAATTCATCAAATTTTAAAAATAAATCAAACAGTTCAAAGAGAAGAAACGGACTAAACATCACGATACCCGGGTTATTATTTAGCGGATCTATTGTCGCTTTCGTAAAAAAATGGGTGGACGAATCATCAGAAGATACAAAAGCTCAAATGGCCCCAGTTAATCAATCAAGACACAATTGCATGTCGTTGATTGACCTGAAAATGTTGGAACCTGGAAATTCAAAGTTGTCACCTCCCGATAAGAGATGTCTTGCCTTCCAATATGAACACACGTTCGAAGCCCTTGGAGAACTGGTAAAGCCTGGACAAACGATGATCGAGTCAGTACTGAAAGGAGATTTGTCTTGGGCAGTTATCCAGATGTTGGGCAGGACCGGATATGGAGCTATAAAGGTACATCATGTTTTATTGCATGACCACAAGAAAATTCTGGATGATTTAAAAAGCCAGTTTGAGAGCACGACTGGGTTGGTGAGTATTCAAAAAATATGACGCAAAATGCAAATATACAACACTAAAAATTTTTTTCTTAGTGCAAACTATCCGTGAAACGTCCGAACTGGGTCTGGCTCTCTGGTGATTATGAAATAATGACTCTTGTATGGGATGATCTGACAAAAAGCTACAGAGTATACGTGTACAAAGCCTGTGTGGTTGTAGAAGTGATGATTTCAAAAGCCCAGTATCATCCAGTTGCTATCAAATTCATATCAGAAGATAATTATCCTAATCTGATCGATCACGGACATCAAAATAGTAACAAAACAAATTCTTTCATCAAAAACGTCGTAGAAGAGTTTGATCGGGATATGATGGCGTTTCAAGCAGAGTGTAGATTCATCAGAGACTAAAGGCAGTCTATAATTACAATAACAAACAAGAACAGACAAATTTATAAATTGTAATCAGCTTTGACCATATTTAGTAATATAAATAAGTTGTATAATGACTGTTTGTAAAATTAATAATAAAATGTGCATTCGAATACTGATCTGTGTGTATACATATTAATAGCAAATGATGCTATCAGTGTGTACATTAATAAATGATATAGCTTGTTAAGTAAATTTTAAACAATTTCAGTCAGTATGAAGGTCTGAAACAAAGTATAAAATTTAGAAAAAGTGTACATCATATTTGCAAACTGGACAACAGAAAAGATCAAAGCGATTTCTAGACCCTTGCCATGCGTACAACCTAAAAATTTTCCATGTTTCACATTGACTAGTACATGCCGTATAACAATAACGGAAAACAATCGCAGTGAGGATTTCAAAGGTGTCTGGAAACCCTGTCATAAACGTAAACAATTGCCAACTTGAATCGATGCATTTAACACGACTCTACATTGTACAGACTGCACACAGGATCTGTAAGATAAACTTCACGGGATATGTGAACAATTTTTATTCTCGATATAATATGAAGAGTGTTTACATCTAGTTTGTTTGATCTGTAAAGTGTAAAGGTTTCAATTAATTGAGATTATCATTAATTATAAACTTTTCAGATTGTTTACAGACGGTATGTTCTTTGTCATTCCCATATCTGCATGTTTTTAGTACTTTATTGTATAACATACAATGGTCGTTTATGTTCGATTCGCTACTGTAAAAGTTGCGCAAGAGAAGCTCGTCTTCAAGAGTTCCACATCGCAATTTTCTCGCATAAATGGGAATCGCTGAAATATTAAAAGTTAATATACTTATTAAAATGTGATTTATATAATGTCTTACGATTATTGTGTGGAGACAGAATATAGTTAACATTTTCAGTCGGTAAAAGCAATGGGTGCTTTGATACACGTGTTTTCTTTGAGATGTACGAATTGTAAAAACTTGACGGTGTATTTTCTTTGATCCATTTTAGTCTGGCTTCGTTTTTGTCGCCGGACTTTTGATCCCTCATGGGACAGGTCAATTTAAAACAAGCAATGTCAAATAGAACACTAGACACTGAACATCTATCCAAGTAAAAAGGTCCGCTCTCCGTGACTCCAAACCCAGTCGCAAATCCAAAATATAATGAATTAGGCCATATGACAACAAACGAACCAGCTGTATGTTCAACCCACGAATATGGAATAGAGTTTTCATCTAGAACCTCGTCTCGTACTATAATTTGTCGATGTAGCATGAACTTTGGGCAGCTGAATGAAGTACTTGGAAATTCAGTCCTTTTAAGCCGTCTTAATAGGTCAACAAACTTTAGAGCAAAAGATGGTGGTATTATCCTAATTCTTGTTGGGTGTCCGGCATGTTGGTAAATCACAGCATGAGATGTTAGGTTTTGATTGTCTTGCGGAAAACAGTTGAAGCTGGACCACACGTTTAAATCAATGTCATTATTATTTACAATATTTGGCACACTCCAACTCTGATAGGGAAACTCCTTTGAAAACAGAGAAATATGTTCCTCTGTAGATTTACGATAACCCTTAAATTTTGTTGGTGTTTTGGAATGAACTGAATCCCAAAACTTTTGGTTCAGGGTAGAGTTATTTTTGTTTTCAATAGAATCCTGTTGTTGAAGAAGTAAGGCATTTGAACTATTTACACATTCAAAACTTTCTGAAAGAGAGTAAGTTTTAATGCCCTCATTACTCTCTGTACACTGGTTGTCACCGAATACTGGAATAATAGCCTTTCCCTTATTTCCGTTAATAATTTTCTGGGTGATTGGAACTAACGGTGGATGCCTTGCGTACAGATGAACGAACCCAAGTGGAGGGACAATTTTAGCACCTCCTGCTGCGTCGCATCCCATCCATTCCATGAAATGTACAAATCGAATAAAAGGTTCCATCATTGACTTGGACGGATAGAAAACCTGAATCTGTTGCAAGTGTTTTACGGGACGCCTATCCGATCCGACGGTGTCGAAATAGTTTGACAACCTCACTCCCTCATAAACGGTTAGAAACATGTCCCATTCTTTTAAATGGCTATAATTACCATCTGCATTCTCGCGAGATTCGACACTGTAAAGGATGAGTGAATGAATATACAAACTATTTAAAATTGTATATAGTGCTCGAAATGGTGTTATAATACCTTTCACAGTATTCCAGCCAGGAAGGGCATTGGGTTCGAAAAGACGATGATACTACAGACTCTGTAATGTTTACTTTTCCTTTATCATGTTTGCAGAAATTCAACGGATTATTTAGCTTGGACGCTATGTCGAATATGGCCGTGTCATTTCTATCATCGCAAGTCGCGAACATTGTTTCAGATCCGGGTCCTTCCAAAATGTGTTTATTTTGACGGAACTTCATGTCTCTGGATTTAAATGTTCCAATTAGTATATTCCTCTTTCTCACATATTCACGCGTTTCTTGAGACTTTCTTCTGACGAATTTACGAGCAACTCGTCCGCGACGATGACGAAATTCTGGAATTCTATGAGACGAGATGAACTGTAAATCTTTTTTATTTCGGTCATTTTCGTGTAACGTTAATAGTTTATCGATTCGTTTGATAAGTTTGCACCTCAAATCATTGTCACCCATTTTTATCGGTAAATAAAAAGGCTACAGTTATATTTAAAATTTAAACCAAAGTTGAATAATGTGAATTTTATTGTGTATACTACGTAGTTTAACACTGAGTCTATAAGCTACATTGAATTGCAAAACATCAGTATGAACAATTATGTAATGTAAAACTGGCGCCATCTATTATCAGTTCGGTCTTTATATGACCTTTCGATATCTGAGCTATATCGCATAGTACATGATAAGCTTCATTTTTACTTTAATACGGATGAGGAACTGTGTGGCATATATATATTTGTGTCTGTATTATGATCCGTGTAGTCTAGATAAGACACATATCATAATTTGCATATAACTAGATGGCGTCAAAAGTGACCATAGTAAAATGGAAACATGACAATACGGTTTCAAAACAACTCATCAATGATCATGCAGAATATTGATTTGGTGAGGAAATATACAAAAATGAGTTACAATCTAGAAGACTTCAGAGAAAAGGTATCGTTTCATAAGACTATGATTTTTATTTTTTTTTGATCCAACATTAGTTTTACTAATTTATGTAGATATTGGATATAATATCACGTAACGATGTCTCGCTCATATCGGCACCGACTGGAGCAGGAAAATCATCAAAAATTCCTAAATGGTTACTAGCAGATGAATCGAAAATAATTGTGACCCAACCCAGACGTATTGCATGCAGATGTCTGGCGTCATATGTAGCAGAGGATGTTGGGTGCTCGTTGGGGGAAGACGTTGGTCAAGCGGTGAGCGTCTATTATATAGTATGACAAACATATTAAATATGATATCATGTATTGCGTAAGATGTCGGGAAACACTATCATGACCCCAAAAACGAGAATCCTGTTTGCGACAACAGGGTCGTTCGTGAAAATGCTCATTAAATACAAAGACTCGTTTCAATATACTCACATATTGTTGGATGAATGTCATACCAGGGATATACACATGGACCTTTGTCTTTTGATGATAAAAGCTTTATATTCCCGTTTCAAATACTGGAAGCCAAAAGTCATCCTTCTTTCAGCGACGATGGATATGAACATGATGTCGACATATTTCTCAAACATTCCGGGAAAACATTTGACAATAGAAATGTTCCAGTCTGTTGAAGCTCAGACTCCTTACAGGATTGACAGATATTTTATCGAAGACATTACAAAAGGCGTCCAACTAACGCAATATAACAATTCTATTGTGAGTTTATCAGTAAATTATAAACACACGTTTGATCACATGTTTTAATTTTCTAGATGATGACTGGATTTAAAAATCCGGTTGATGAAAATGGGAAAATACGGATAAACAGAGACGGACTTCCTGACAACATATTTGTTATTCCCGAACTGTTGTCGAGTATTTCAAAGTTGGAAGACGAACGAGGACCAAGAGATGTGCTTGTTTTCCTACCTGGTATATATGAAATCCGGTCTCTCACAAACATCATACGGTAAAGTAATTATATACTTTTAACCCATCACTATAAAATATATATAGTAAATGATTAAACGTATATTGACTGAACATTCCAGTGGAGATCCTAAAGAAATTAGTAAATGGTTACTCTTTGAAGCGTTCGCTAGTCAAGAGCAAGAAATTCTCGATGCCATTAAAGAACCTGCAGTCTTTCCAAAAAGGAAACTTATACTAAGTACGAATTTGTGCGAGAGTTCAATGACAATCCCTAATATTGGATACGGTATAAAATGCAAGTTTGATTAAAAGTTTTATATTTATGTTATTAATATGACACTCTAGTGGTCGATCTTTGTTTGACACGTCGACTTGAGTTTGACAGCACTGTTGGCTTTAACAAAATGATTACATCTATTGCATCGACATCTCAATGTGTTCAGCGTGGTGGCAGAACCGGAAGAACAAACAACGGAATCCACTTCATATTGACAGAAAAAAGTTTCTTTGTTAGAGCATTATACGAATTGAAGCATACGCATGGAATATTATATATTTACACATGTTTTATTAGGTCGATAAAATGCCACTACATGCGGTTCCAGAGATGAAAATATGTTGGCTGGGGACGGTTATTCTGCAATTGAAAAGCCTTCAAATTGGATCTCCACGCGATTTGTTAAAGTATGCTGTAACACGACCTGATGATTATAACTTTATAGCAGCGATCAAATGTCTTAAGCAGGTTATACATATATATATATTTAATCGGTGAATGTGTTAATCATAATGCTTCAACTATACAACAGTCTCAGGCAATGACAATTCGCATGAAGGATGGAACTTATAAAGAAGATGACGGAGAACTGACTATATTCGGCACACTTGCGTTTGAACTAGGTATTGACATCCGACAAGCCAGATTGATAATTTTCAGTTTAATTTTTGACTGTGTGAACTACGGTGTTTTGATGGGTATACATATGACATAAAACATAAATTGCAAGCTAAATGTATTCTAATTATTTTATAATATTTAGGAGTAATATCTGTGTCAAGATCTGTATTCAGTACACACCCAGATGGAGATAATTCGGTAAATTTATGGGCAAAGAAGAAACAGATCGGAGAATTTGTACAATCTGATATCCTAACGTCCGTATCCGTCTGCATCAAATCCATACTTGAACCAGAATCTCTCTGTGAATACGGAATTAGAGTCGGAGTGTGTGCACAAATCATGAACGACATCAATTCCATATTTCGTAAAATGAAACTTCATCTAGGAATGGAGCTACCTTTCGGATATAATCATTTCAAGGACTTTAAACCCATTCCGAATCAAGAAACTCTACAGATGAAAATATTCATACTTAAAGTTATAATTGGAGCTGCATCTTATCCAAATGTATTCCAGAAACCAAAAATACGCAATGTCAACAGAACACGCAATGTTCTCGGAGAATGCATGCAACATTGTCCCATGTCAACTGTACTGTTGAAAAACAACGATAAATTTAATCCATCGTCTGAAATTCCGTCATCCGAGTTCATCGTTTATCTGCGTCATGAGCTCACTTTTGACGGAGTCGTCCCTGATGTAGAGTGGAATCCAGAGTACAACTACTTTGTGTGTTCATACCACAACGACATGCTGAAAATTGACGGGGTTCCTATTTCTTTGTTCAAAGCCATGAAAATAAAAAATATGAATAAGCAGCTTGAGATCAAAAAAGGTCAAAGGTAACAAACTAATACGTAATATAACCGATAAATAGTCATGTTTATCCGATAGACGGTTCACACTAAACGGGCCTTTCTCGAATATAAACGTAAAGTTCGAGCAAACATTCGTGTCTTACATCAGGAAAGGAGGGAGAGTGATCATATTTGATAGAGAATCAGTGAATTGCTATTTTCTGGACGTGTACTATACAGATCCGAGAGACCATTGCATCAGTTCTCTTTCAATTACAACGACAAAAAAAGGACAATTTGTCGCAAAGGAAATATCAACAATGCCCTACATAACAGGATTCTACGAAAAATTACATTTGTTATTTTGTCAAAGAGCACAATTGGTGAAAAAACAAAACACAGACAAATTCCTCGGTGCAAAAGTTGGAATGGGGTCAGAGAACGGAGAAAGTGACGGACTGCACGACATATCTACAAATCGGGATGCATGTATCCATTTCAGTGCAACAGTTGACGACAATATGCTTGTGAAAATCAATAGAATACGTCAAATAATGAGCGATATTTGGTCAATAAATAATTCTGTCGAAATCAACCAAGTACAGCAAGAAGTTAAAAATGACATCATAAGGTAATATTGTCTCATGTAGTTTATTTTCACTTCTTGACTTTCCCAAATATTTTTTTTTAAAAATGAATAGTCTGTTAAATGAACCAAGCCGACCTCTGGATACAATGTACGTCACAGATTTACACAAATTGGACGTAAACTGGAACCTAGAAGAGGACACAAACAGTTCAAGTGACTTGTTCCCTCAACATATTTCAGTATCTCATCTATAACAAAGCCTTTTATTATTACGAATCTACTGAGTCTATTACTGTATTTTAGTATAATTGAATTTATAAGCAAATTAAAATTTATAAGCAATTAGTAAGCATGATTGATTTCTTCACACTGACGAGTTCATGATTTTCAGTTTTTCGTCAGATAATTGTACACAACATGTAACTGAACAATGTCAAAAGGTCATATAAATTATAAATTATTACAACTGTTAGTTTATACATCATTTCGTACATACAAACTAAATAAAACCCATAAAAATTCATATATAAAAAAAATAAAATTGCTCTGTTATTCGGTACAACATGCACTAATAGTTGGACCTAGTTTCCAGACTCTACTGAAGATCAGAACTTTAAACTTTTTCTGATTTGTTATTGACAAGGTTGTAAATATCAAGTGGACCGAAAAACATACCGCATAAAGATAACCACAGAGCCTGGAAATCAACGATATCCCAATTTCAATTTAACCTAATTTAATTATAATTTAATTTAGTAACATACAGTAAATAAAGAGACGAGGACTAAATAGGTTATATAATTCAATAATTGCGTGTATTTATTTGTTACTCGAATATAGTTATGTATTCAACATTTGTCAGACTTCAAACAATATAGCACTACTCATGTAACTGTCTAATATCACTAATGTGTCAAAAAAATGAAAACAAAAATATTTAGTAATTTCATTTGTCAACAGCATGCTGGAAAATCAAAGATTCTGCTTGGTCTCCGAAAATCGTACTGAAAATAGAGGTTAACGGAACCTTCAACTGCTTATCAATATAGTAATGTGCATCAATCATAATATTATTTTTAATCACAAAATTCGGGTCTTCAACTCTATCACACAGGCGTGAAGGTTTATCTGCTAAGATAATGACATATTCGACAGTGTCTCCTATCCTCGGAGCTGTTTTATGATCCCTTTTTTTCAGTTTGTCTGTCAAAATGGCGTGAAATCTAGTTGATACGTACTCTACATCTCTCTTGGTCAAAATTTTTCTGAAAACCAGTTGCCGAATATCAATTTTGTTTGCAAGAAGGTCAGTTATCATGGATTTGACATATGTAAGCGACACGTCGGTATCACTAAACACAGTTCAATCAGTAAACACTCAGATAATAAATTAAAATCAATAAACTTACATGTTTAATAACAGCAGTTCGATGCAACCATTTACAACATTTTCGGCAAAGGAGCACTTTTCATCGTGAAATTTGTTGAACCCTTCACATTCGATTTTGTACACGGTAAGAGGTTTCGTGGAGCGTAGACCGGCATACATATTTTGATGTGCCATGAGAAATTTTGAATATAACTATATATATATATATACAAACGATAATGTAGTTAGACGTAAATATAATTAGTGTCAATGCATTTTTTGCTAAAAACGTACTCGAGATATTTCTAAGCATATTGGTCGAGCAAGATTTGATCCCAATATCCTTGTTGCTTCTTTTCCAAGTTTCAGTGCAACCTCAGCATCCCTGACTCCAAACCAGACCACGACAGTTTTATTATCTGCATATATAACTTTGGCGTTATTTTCAAATCCATTCAAGATGCTGAATTTTGCTTCTATTATGGATGTTACTTGTTGGATAACAGCTCTCCCAAACGATTGGACGCTTTTTCGAACGTCGGTAGATAGACTGTTGTCCAACTGAAGCATTTGAGTCCGAGTAAACAAAAAAATTGATTCTTCAGTCTTTTTCAGAGCAATTAGACGGGCGCTCAAAATTCTCGTTTGAAAGGGGTCCGACGACTTGCTTATCTCGTTTTTCGTAAAGGCAATAAAAAGCTTAATATCCGCACACATCGTTGTTAAAATACCCCTATAGACAGATGGCTTTAAAAAATGAACACCGACTGGAGAACTGATGTAATTGTTTTTGTTAAAGTTATTTAGTAGATCTGGCATGATTATAGTAGTGGAGCAAATATTATATGCTTGAATAACACTCGAATATAAATCGGATACAAACTCGAGTATTATAATTGGATCCTGATAATATCCACAAACAGGTTTGACAACAATATCTGACAGAACTAGATCTTCGTCTTCTTCTTCCGTATTCACAAAACGTATCCGCTGAAGGACGTGACCATTATTTTGTGATTTTTCCAGAAATTTCAGTACAATATGTTCTTGAGGAGCACCAACTAATAGTCTGCTGATTAAAAATCTGCTTGCTCTTGACAATTCAATGTACTTTATAATAAAATCCAACTTATCAAGTATGAGTAGAGGTAGAACAGCATCCTTTAAACAGTATATTGCAAGTTTCTGTCTGGTGTTAGCGTTTCCATTATGCAGATCCGATATAATTGAGTGATGAACATCATCCTTTCGCTTGCCAAGAATTTGAATGCTGACGTGGTCGAGAGTATATGAATCAAACTTGTAATCTCGATACAGTAGAAGCAACACGTCAAAAATAAGTCGCCCATCGACATTGATGAGTTTATTTGTACGTTCACCTGTACGGACGTTCTTCATGGCATTTTCACGTATACAAGATTTTATTCCGTTGATACGGCCCAAGAATAGCACATCTGTAGCATTAAGACGATTTGCTCTACTTATAATATACCAGAGGTCGAAATTGTTGATATTGTATCCAGTTAGTATATCAGGATCAGTGTTTCGGACGAAATGAGCCCAAGCCAGTATCATTTCTTTTTCAGTTGCGTAGCTTTTGATTAGAGCACCGGGTACAGGAGTACATGAACCAACTGTAAAAATCACATTGATAAACGGAATATCGTGTAATTTAGCATATACCTTCGAAATTATAGTATCAATTAAAACGGCATACCACCAATACATATTATACACTACTAATAATTTCATAATCGCTACATCACACTCAAGAAAATGACAACAGAAAATGAACTCGAAATCTGAAAATGACGGTTGTCTATGATGCTGCTTATATAAAGTTCATAAGAAATCATGACAAATTTATTTATTTTATATCATACAGTCATAATACAACATATATATGCAATCATTGTTAGGATTGAAAATTTGTTTATTCTGTGATGCTAATATCCGATGCCTGAGGAATATGATTCCAGAACCCGGCGAGAGAAAAAGTGAATTTCTTTTCGGATATTATTATGACCCTTTACATAGTTATGATTGAGCACCGAAAAATTATACAGAAAGGTTGACTACGGGGCCTAGAATACGGGTCAGGTAAAGATACTTCAGTAAAAAGCTAAGTTTGATGAGGTTATCAGACAAATAATACAAACAAATAGTCATTTTAAATTATTTATTTATCGTTTTATAGCGTTATAAACACTACATACATTAGTTGCACTAAATGTTAAAACTGCGACTCAATTGCTAATTGTTCCTTGTAATAGAAACAGGAAAACGAATATAATCTCTTATAACATTTTCGGATTTCCATCCCATTCGGGTCTGAATAAAAAATTCCACATATTTGTCGAGCTGCATTATAAACGAGCCTGAATGAAGCTTTGCTGTGGATTTGTCTCCAAATCTTTCCAATTCACAATCAGTCGCGAAACTTTGTTTTACGTGATACAGACTGCAAATACAATAGATGAAATAATGTTGGCCCATACATTTATTTATATCCCACTAAAACTCACTTGTCAACCAGGTAGCTCAATACAGAAACATGACTATCTACAATGATGTCAGTAAATACATCATTAGATATTACTACTCCAAAGTCTCTCATGGCTTGCGAAATAAGATGCCTATAAAATAGAGACACAGTAACAAAACATAAAAATCTAAATATAGTAAATAAATACCCATAATTCACACCCCCTCTTATAGACTCATCCGAATTGATCAGCCTGACGCGTTCCACATGTCTAGCAACAAAATAGTCTAGATCAGACTTATGAGACCATGATCCCTTTGCATGTCCGTCTCTTGTAAATCGGAAGGGAGCGGCCAGTCGGATGTCGTACCCAAAATCCAAAAACTTTTGAGCAACGTTAACAAGTTTCTTTCCGTCGATCAATAATAGTGAGCTCTGGTGTTGATTGGCTGTACAAGGTTGGCTGCGAATATTTGGTATATAAAACAAAACCATTAAAAGAATGGGAATAAAATTTTAAAATATTTTACGGTTCTCGTCCAACGCTGACGACATCGATAAAAATTGTCTGTTTCTTAGTTTGTTTGATGTAATCGACATATAACTGCACTGACGAATCGGAACTTGTCGCAAAGTCGTGGGCTATTCTCAAGCTTCCTCTCAACTTTTTATCTTTAGAAAGTCGACTGAAACTAGAAAGCTTCTCCTTGAGGGTACGTTCGAGTTCGATATTTCGACCATCCTTTTTAAAAAATCCGTTTTGCATGACGGTCATAAATAGTCCACTTATAGTATTAAATTCATCACTCTTTTTAATAAGTTGCTTATTCAGTTCAGCGCATCTTGTTTCACTCACGGTGATTAGGTTTGAACGGATATTTTCTCTATAATTAAACTCGAGGTTCTGTTGTTCCAACTGCTTCTTCAAGCTTGATATCTCGTTTACATGGGGTGTGCACTTTTCAACCAACTTTAACATCAAATTAATATTATGGTCACTGACTGTTTTCATGTCATCTTCACACGATCCTCTCATCTCAGTAATCTCCTTAACGAAACGTTCTCTCTCAGTATTAAGTTCCTTCTTCATCTGTTCAAACTCTTCGTGTTTCTCATTTAATTGATGCAGCAGCTTCTGGTTTTGCTTCATCAAGTCTTGATAATTGTCATCATCTGAGTGTATGTATGTCTCTTTGTGTGGAGCTACAAGTTCATCTTGATGTAATGATGAATCAGACGTAGTAATTTCGGTTTCAAGTGCGATGCTGACAGGAACTGAGCCGATCATTGTACCAGCCAAACATTTAAAACCTGCTTCAACTCTTGGTTCTCTTGCGTCATCTGAAGAACGGATTGTATGCTGGCAATGAGAGAGAGTCTGTATATAAAAAATAATAATAATCATTATTCAATACAAAGAACTAGCATTCATTATCCATATAAATACCTGCTCGGAAGAACACTCATTCTCATCTAATACAACAATGACTGGCATTTCATTGTATGAGCTTTGGGGTTCAGATATAATTTCCTATATAAAATTTAATTAAAATTCATTGTAATCATAATAAATAGTTGAATATAAAATAATATCACTTACATCCATCGAGGATAAGCAATCTACAAAATGACCTGAAGTCTGGGTATAAAATGTACTGCAATTGACACGTTTTTTGTCGTATACAGCTGGCTTGTCGATTGGGGATATATTCTGAGGGACGTTTGGTTCGATTCGTCCTCTCTTGTTGTTGCGTGGGAGAAACTCTCTTCTTAAGTCAGGATTCCCCAATACCTCCCTAAGCCACGGTCTTTTGGTCTTGTCTGGCCGAGCTTCTCCAACACTTTTAAGAATGTTTACCCTGTCCAGATTCATTCTGATAACAGAATTATTCCATTCTGTCCGTCTAGAGTCCTTTTGTTTTATTCCTCTTGAGAACGTGATGTTTGGGATCTTCTTTTTTAGTTTTTCAATTGAAGCCGAATCCAAAATCATCCCAGAACGATGGTTTGTCAATATTTCGCCGATTGCTATTATCAGTCTGTTCTTTTCATGAGATGGATCAAACACGAGAGGAGTGGATTCACTCAGCTTAATGGCAATCAGTTCCCCGACTGTGATATTCTTGCATACATCATCCGAAGATCCTATTCTAGACGTATTGTTCGTCCCCAACAACTGAGGGACATCCTGACCTTCCATTTTATGAAACATCAACTTCTGGATGCGCTATAAGAAAGTACACTCGTGATTAAATCCATGATATCGTAACATGAGAATATAATTATGATACGGTTAGATGCTTGTTACCTAATAATAAATCAATGGTGACTCGATACCAATTATACGCCGTGTGAATTAATTGATTAAATAAATTTGCAGTCACAAACTGTTAATAATATATAAAAACCTGCACAGCTAGCACCATCTACAAAGTGAGCACATACTATATATTCACAAATAAAAGCATATAAAAATTCTGTTAATTATAAAAATGTTAATTATCTATGCTACATTGTCTTTAAGCAATAGGTGAATATTTGCACATTGTATGAGACAAATGCACGACTATAACACTAATAGTGCATAAGCATAAGCATAACATGTCACACTGAAAACGGACTATTTTTAGCTGCATACATTTGTCTTTTCCATAGGTTGCTAGACATAATAACAGTGAATACACTTGCCAAAACTATAATAATAATTATTAATAAATTCCAGTTGATTTGTAAGTTTCAAACCCAGAAACAATGTCACAGACAGCACTTGAAGCAGCAGAATATAATGTAGACAGTCAACAACCTCAGCTAAACGTGCTTTCGATCGGCGTAAACACAGAGACAGTAAATAAGTAGACAAAATTAATGTGTTTTACATATTTTAACTATATAGGTTGAGAGGAATGGTCATATAATATTTAGCGCTTCATTCATGGGGATCGAATTTGTATGCACAATGCGGATGAGTGACTCTTCATACGCACATATCAGGGTTCCAGAACGCATCATTTTAATTGGCACTACGATGTACTTGGTGGCATCCCTGTTTTTGTGTCAACCCAGAATACGTCCGATCAGACGTCAAATATGCTGGTAACGATTCGATATACTGGATCTGGGGAAACATTATATAGTGATAATAAATATAACCCTTATCAGATATAAACACAGGCTAGTGGATCTGATGCTGACATCAAAAGACTCTCAAATTCTAAAGTAACAAAAGTCGATCTAAGCCATAAAACACTGTGTTCCGAGACGGATTCTAAATTTCACGTGTATACAAAACTTGTCATTCTCAAATAATATCAATAAAAATATTCAACACTATTCATATTTTTTCGTATACAAGCTTTAACTAAACTTCATTTTGGCCATTAAATAAAAGTTGAATTTCGATATCTAATGATTCATTTCTAGACACTGGCGAGAAACATCTAAAATATATTTTCCGCTAATGATAATTCAACAACATAAATCTATAAGAATAACGGAAATTTATAGATCCACGCCTTCCGAAATGGTCTAGAAAAGTAAACATATAAGACCTGACTATTGCCATTTCATTTGTAATTTACATGAAGTTTATAATGAACTAAAAATGCTTTGTTCACTGCAGATTACACACGGAAAAACCGAAAGTTGGGGCTACTAAAGCTATATTTCCATTGGTCAATGTTTTATATATAAAATGATTAGTTTATTAAAAAGTACGAAGTGCTAAATTCTAATCATGTGTTTATCGAAACTATATTTTATGAATAGTATTTCGACACAATTTGTAAAATTTGGTTTGTCGCGGATTCCGCGTAATTTTAACACGGGCGGGGTGGGGAAAACTCGTAAAATTTGACGCACAGACAAACGCACAGCGGTGCTATTTTTTTTGCTTTTTAAAAATCAAAGACAATGGCACAATATTAAGACGAGACTATGTTATGACATGTAAAACCTCAAAGATAAGCTATGAAAGTACAAAATGTTAAACTTTTATCATTAGACGGGGCAAATTGAGATTGTAGACGTACAATCAGAGTATAGTTGGACAGCGATTCTTGACAATTCACAAAACGTTTGCTCAATATTTTTCGATTTTTTATAAGTATTAAGGCCTGTCTGACGTGCACATAATAAAACAATTATTTTGTGTGACACAGAAGAGTCTGGAAAACTGGTCACATTATATTGACACATTCTGACCAAAAATGTAAGTATATTTAATGAAATTAAATCTGTCATTTGTGTTTTTTCTATGTAATAACCTATATTTCTCACTATTTAATTTTTTACAGTTATTGCTATTCGTAATGGACACACTAGATCAAGAGAATCTCGACTTTGAGGAACAAGACTTGTCGCCAACCGAGTTAGCACTGAACAATGGAGTGGTACGTGTGTTTCATATCAAAGCAGCCAATGCCATATTTATCGTACACATGTGAACCATCATTTGTGTGTTGTAGATTCTACAGTCATTGTTTAGCTGCTTGGAAGTTTCAAACCTGAAGAACGTTGCACTGGTATGCCAAAGATGGAAAACAGAGTCGAGGAAGGCGCTGTACAAGAAATGTCAGGTCAAATTCAAAGCAAGGAACAATGTCAAAGATTTCGGATTTGGAGAATTTTGTGGGTTTTTCGGAAATGAACAGAAAGTCAACTATAAAAATTTCTTACTTGACGGATCAAACGCATTTGGTACTCCGGGGCTGATCTTCAGGGTTTTGCAGGCGTGTGGTCGGCGAATGCAAAGCCTGGAATTGTTCAAAGTAACATTTGTCGAACGTCCGGTCATTAAAGAAGCCATACTGTCGCTCACTCCGGACCTAAAGAATCTGTCACTTGTAAAGTGTTTTTTCTATGACGTGAAATTTGACAATTTTAGGTCAATTTCTGATCACATGCCAATCGATGATGTTCCTGTACAGAAAAATCTTAGAACCTTCAACATGACATTTGAATCCCGATTCCAACATTTACCCTTCAGATGGGATGACTTTTTCAGAGTATTCCCAAACATTGAAGACTTTGGACTTTCTGATATGGAGCCGCATGAAGTTTTGACCCCATTGAAAGCGCTACACTCCTTCAAAAAACGTAATCCTATGGCGTCTCAAATTAAAAAATTGAACATCTTTCAAGGGTAATGACATAGGATTTTCTAACTTGGTAAACGTTTATTCATTTAATAATATTTTTAGAAAACGGCCTGGTTATAAAATACAAGATGCCGTATGGACCGATTTATTGAATCTTTCATTTAATTTGGAGGAGTTTACACTCGATATTGGGTGCAACTGGAATGAAGCATTAGTTTACGCCGTCATCAGAGCAAACCGTAATGTTAAAAGATTGACGCTTCTGCGGTTTTGGCACACAGTTGCTACAAACGAATTTGAAATCGACTTTACATTTCCCAACATGGAGACATTTGAGATGTCACAGGAAATGTCAGAAAACGTCAGCTTTACATCTCGAATGCCGAAATTGACATCCCTAATCTTGTCAATTCCTAAGATTCAGACAACCAACCACGAAAATACAATTGTGCCTCAAAACAACGAGAGGATCAAGATGCTACAGTCTTTGACTAATTCTAACCTCTTGCTGACCACTCTAAAAATCGAGTATCCTGTTTCGGCTGTCTTTGTTAATCATCTTATGAATCGATTCCCAAATGTCAAGATTCTACAAATGCATTTGACAAATGAGATATTTCGGATGATTTGTGACGGTCCATGGGTCAGCGTCGAAGAGTTGGATGTGCTAGGGACCTCACTGAATGATGAAGGAATAACTGGGATTCGCATCAAACAATTGAATACGACAACTATTGATGATGTCAGTATTACTCGCATGACATGTAAGTATGAATCTGATGAGTCTAATGAACAAAAATTGACAATGTGGCAAACTCTATCAACAGGTATCAGGAAATTCACATTATTCCCTGATTACTTTCAACCAGTTGCAATAAGCGATGTGTCTGTCATCCATGGATTTCTCAAACTATCTTCCCTGAAATATATAGAAATCGGAAACTCTATGGTATAATTGACTTATTAAATTGGAAAATCAATAGTTACAAGTTGTAACATATTTGTAGATAACACAAACCGGCTGGAATATGTTAAACCGGCTGAAAGTCAAACCATTCCATCACATTCTATTCTAACAACAATTCCAACATATACTAAGTTATTTATAATAATTGCATCTGAAATCAATGTGGCTTTTTTGTGTGCAGATACTGCAGATGAAATTACAAACTACATAATTTAAATCAATAACAAATATACATGTTAGTTTTTTTTAAAAAATAATTTTAATGTAGTTTGTAAATAAACAATAGCATTTTATTTATTTATCCATTGCATTAATTTTAATAAAAGCAAAAAAAAACAATATATAACGTGGAATTATGAAACCCGGCATGCATTTGTTTGATTAAATGTACATTATATAATGTATAGACTAGAGTTTATTTCTAGACACTTTCGATAAGGTAAGGATAATTATTATTGGTTATTCTGATAAATAAATGTTGTTAGATTTTTATTTATGGAAAATGTTAAAATTTGTTCTACTCACAGTGTCTAGAAATACAACTAAGTATAATGGATTTTATATTCTGTATATCTAAATTATGATTATGTGTATCAAACTTGTTATTTAAATATATACGACAAGGATAAATATCAATCTTCTAAGTAATAAGTTTTAATACATTGTCTATGGATAAAGCTGTCGTAATTGCCTCTAAATTACAATCTGAAAATTGTGAAGACTTTGAAGACTTGACTATAAAAGAATAATTTTTGGTCCCAGGGCGAGTTTTCAACATCTGTATATTTAAACGATTTAAATAGAGAGAGATTATGACTGGAAAAGTCTTTGTGTAGTTCACTGCATCTTTGTCGCAGTCGATATGCCATTAAAGAAAGACAAAGACCAGTTCAAGTTTCGTTAATTTTGAAAAGTTTGATGAGAATCGAAGCACTCGTTGTTCAATTCATGTAGCCCACCCTGATTAAAGTGAATCTTTCCCAACAAAATCTGAAACTTGATGATAGATTCCAAAATTTCACAGACAACATATATCAGTAGGAAAATATAAAATTTCCGGTTAATTATTAACTTAAACAAGTTGCATGCTCATTCAACGATATGACTTGCTTTCCAGGATCATTTAGATAACGAGTTATATAATTCATTATCGATTGACTAAAACTCATTTTGAAATTAATGTTTATTATTAAATAAACTATAAAGTAATAATTAAAAGTACACTAAATGGAACTGATGCCTTTGTAATTTCCTCAACACTTTAACTACAGTATTTGAATATTAAAAATATGATGGACTACTTCCATGTGGTATGTCAAAATCGTCTCGTTCAAATAACAAAGTATTTGATAGCTCTTATCAATTTTTTTTGATATGCTATCTAGCCTGTAAACCCGCTTTGTCGTTTTTAACAATTGTCCGAGTTTACCCCTTAAAACTAAAAGTGATCATGTAGTTGTCGCATACATTATCTGAGTGTTATAAGCTTAACTAGTTAATCCATAATTACATAGTCATCTCAGCACGTCTGAAAAATGTAGTTGTAATAATGAAACAACACTTTCATGTCTCTTCGTACAGATAATAACTTATTTTTGACTGTGCATCCTAGACAATGCATTTGAGACAGTGCTCTATTTCTGCTTCGTCAACCATAGTATGTCAACGTCTCTTATATTGTCTAAAACTGCATCGAACTGAGACTATGAGATGAGCACATATTGAGACAAGTCGAGAACATAATGAGACAAAGTGAGAGCATAATGAGACAAAGTGAGAGCATAATGAGACAAGTCGAGAACATAATGAGACAAAGTGAGAGCATAATGAGACAAAGTGAGAGCATAATGAGACAAATCGAGAACATAATGAGACAAAGTGAAAGCATAATGAGACAAGTCGAGAACATAATGAGACAAGTCGAGAACATAATGAGACAAGGTGAGAGCACAATGAGACAAAGCGAGAGCATAATGAGAGCGTGATGAGACAACAAGAATAGAAACATGATACAAATTATAATAGAAATTATAACAATCTGAAATCGAATTGAGACGATAAATGGTAAATGTGTGATAAGCTGAGATCGAACCGAATCTAAAATGGGACAAATATACATTATGATTATATGTCTACAATCTCACTTTGCCCCGACTAATGATAAAAGGTCAACGTATTTTACTTTCATAGCTTATCTTTGAGGTTTTACATCTCTTAACATAGTCTCGTCTTAGTCTTATACCATTGTCCTTGATTTTTAAAAAGAATAAAAAATAGCACCGCTGTGCATTTGCCTTTGTGTCAAATTTTACGAGTTTTTCCCACCCCGCCCGTGTTAAAATTACGCGGAATCCGCGACAAACCAAAGTTTACAAATTATATCGAAATACTATTCATAAAATATAGTTTCGATAAACACATGATTAGAATTTAGCACTTCGTAAGTTGTTTGGCTAAGTGCGTAGACTATGAATGCCATGTATTTGTTGCGCTTAATGTTAAATACATTAATATTTAGTTAATTTTCCAGACACTATGCTAACTGATATGTTTATTATCTTCCATATTATATGTTCAGTCAACTTAGATGTACATGAATCATGGAAAATATTCAGTCAATAAAACTACACAGAGTCTGGAAATTCACATTATGACATAGGATCACAGTTACCGATTTAAACAGACTTTACTATTTATATAAAATTTTATCAGGCTTTAAATATTTACCGTACTTTAAATATATTGAATTTTAAATCTGCTCGGTATAAAATAAAATAGAACAATCTTTGTTTATTTAAAAAGCTGTAAATTAAATGTTAACAACCAAGTTCATATTGGAAGCTAGTAATAATTGGACATTAATACTGTAATTATAAATTTTAAAATTATCCTTCAACAATTATACAACTAAACTTTGATTTAATTATACTACTTGCATTCATAAGGCTTCGAGAGTTCTATGCAAGTTTAACATTTGTCGGATACATCTTAAATTATCGAGTTTCATATAAACTGTTTCCAAGTCATGCTAAAAAAATGTTGAAACCGAATATCGTCAGCGATAATAATTATTATATTTACAAAACCAACCATAATATTTTGTTCCACTTTAATAATTATTCACTCGGTTCACACACAATTCATTCATCTAGAAATATGGACAATTATCGCTACTTGTACAATGGCAAGTAGATTATTTACTTGGTGTGACCTTTTTCGAACGTGTGACTTTATTGACTTTATTTTTCAGATAAATCAAGATTCTCAAAGACTGCTCGTGATGGACTACCTTTTAATTTCATGAAATCCATTGTATCGACTCCTCCTAAAACTAAATTGGATTCGTATGAAAACAGAAACCTTATAAGACAAGGAAACAATATGCCTGATAATCCCCTCACTGTCAGATCGATGAGGACAGGAGCATTCATAAATCAGCTTCCGACAAGGTTGGAAAGATTGACTCCAACTAGGGCAGTGTATCCTGCCGAATATAAAACTTACGACAAGCTAAATATCAACTATAATTCGTCATACAGACACGAAAATCGCAGTGCTGATAATAATAACAAATGTGTTAAGTTTTGTCGTGATTTTAAGAATCCGACACGGGTCTATACAAATGCTTGCCATAATGGAGTCCCTTGTGATGGAAATGAAAAGGAAGACGCGTCCAGAGATGAGCAGCAGATGGAAGTAGGTGGTCTGGACATTGGAACATTCGGAACTGGATCAGTTTCGACCGCTCCTAATTTGATGGAAAATGCTCTATTTCACGATTCAAAGTGTAGCAGGGACAAGGCTTACGATATGTTGCTTCCAAGGAATACACAGACCGAAATGACAGGGATCAAAGTTTTTAAAAACGGATGGATTTTCAGAGCTTTTATTGAGCCATTATCGAAATTGTTTTATATCAACACCACAATGCCAATGATTGAGACATTCAAGCGTCAGTATGCAATCGAAAATAGTTCAACTCCCATCAAGCAGGGACAGATTGTTGCAACGAACCGAGATATGACACTGTTTACTGTTAGACTGCTCATGGCCGCTACGCATCTTGCAGCCCGACAATGCGCCCGTGATTATCCTCGTCAGTTATGGCACCCATTCCTATTCCCACTTGTTTTCCAGAATTTGGAAAGTAATACGGTTTATACGAAATAACATAATATATAATTAATATTTGTTTGAATGCTTGTCACAGGAGTCTTGTCATATGGTTACATATCACCTGCTTATCCTCCTGCTCCGCTGCGCTATATAGAGTTAGAAAATAAAAAAGCTCTAATAAAACAGAATGATCAATCTGTGTTGTTTGTTGATGAGACTGCATTTCCTCGATCATTTCCGAAAGGAACAAGTTTTCTGAAGGTATGGGTCGAAGTATTTATAATACTCAATTGATTGTTATGAATACTTATAAACAGTTTATTCTGATTTATATGGTGGTTTTTTAGATGACACAACAAGGATTGCAGTGCAACGTATTCAAACGAGTTCTGTACGGAATACAGCTTACATGGAACGATGTCCAATCACTGCTGCCTGTCCCAAAACTCGACATATCCATAAACGTCATGGAGGTTCTAGTCCAGTCATTTCTTCGATTTAGAAACGGACAACTGGATCACACACACGACACTACAACGAGAAGATTTCTATATCTCGACATCAAGGAAATTATTAAACGTTACAGACAACATAGCCCGCAGACTTCTGACCGTGCTGATCAGATTGCTAAAGATTTGAAAGAAAGTTTTGAAAAGACGGTGAGCATGTCCTCAATAATTGTGTGGTCTTTTTTAATACACGTGTGTTATATTATCTTTTAACTATTTAGTGTAACCAAGAACGAGATTTATATGTTCATATCCTAGAGTATACGGACATGATCACACGCACTGATTTTCATGTCTTTGTAATCATCAATCCAAAGGATGGCACAATCAAGGCACACTCTCCCAAGCTAGGTCAGCAGACTACTACAATCTACGAATTTTACCCTGTACGGAAAACAAAAGGAAGATCTAATCTACCCACAGAGCTAGACGTAATACATTTAATTTTAAATTTTCGTGTGTTCTTAAAGTTAAATATTATACAGTACATCAAGCGATTTTTAATCACACACTTTGCAACGAGTTCTCGCAACGTGTGGCACGTTGATCATCACATGACTCCTCTCGACCTACCGACACTCCAGAACACAGACTATAACCGATTGGCCATGGTTATATGGGTAGATGCATTAAGCCAGAAACCATCCATTCCTTGGTTTTACAGGAAACAAGAGATTTACGAAGACATAGAAGACTTGGATTCACCACAAGAAACGGATGCATTGAAACGACTGAATGGCATGATAGTGAGATATTGTCGCTTCATAGGCAATGATTATCTTGGACAAGTCCCAGAAGAATTGATGGCGCAGATGTTTGCACGAGACGTAAACTTTGAAATTTACGAGTCTTACTTCCGCCTCAGATTCTGGGAAGTTCTGAGATTCATGCATGGAGATGTCTAGATCATGTAGAGATATTGTTTTTAACATGGATGTATGTACTCATCATATATTCAGTCCTTGAAACTTGACCAAATTTAATATATAAAATATCATGTAAAACTGATAATAAAAATGCATATATTTTTGTCGTGCTTGCAAAAAAAAATATCAAGCAACTCAGCTTTTTTAAAAGACTGTAACATTTAAACGAAGACATTATAACATAATTTACTGTTATTCTGGAACATATGACGATGCATAACGATTTTGTAGTATGTGGCAACAAATATATTTAAAATAATTATAATTCACAAGATTTTTCAAAATTTTCACACAACGCTTTTCACATTTGTAAAATTTTCTCAATCAGTATATAATTGCAAATATGTGGCACAGACGAGCCATATCCGGTTTTACTAACATAGTACGAACACAAAGTCGGCATTATGCTTCAGTTGGGAAAAACAGCGATGGGAATCGGAACTGGAAAAATAACATCTGGAAATGGACATTTGGATCAATAATCGGAGCTGGGGCGTTATCCGGGTATATCGGATACAAATTTATTGAGACTAGTCAACAGACAAAACAGAGATTCGTTGCTCTAATGTCTCCAACCAACGACCCCCTTTGGAAGCAAAAGTTGCCAGACTCTGAAAGAAATGCTCCTATAGACTCTCCGAAGATGAGAGAGCACATTTTTCAATTCATGAGCTCTCAAGAGGCCCTTGGATTTGACAAGAACGACAAAAAATGCGAATTAGCTGTGCTAAGATTCACCCCAACACAATGGAAAAATGCTATTGAACAAATGTTGGGCTCCGATTACGGAAGAATACAAATTCACCACATCGTATTGTCGTCTATGCATAACATCAGTCATGATATGTACTTCCAACCTGTTAACAGTAAATGCGGACTGGTATGTCAATTCGTACGCTACATGCATATTATAAGCATATTTTAAAAATGTTGCTTTATAGCTAACGGTTTCAAGCGATCATGATAATTGGATTTGGATGTCACAACGTCAGACAATTGTCTCTATTTATTGGTCCGATCAAAAACAAACTTACGTTGGTTACATCAGAGATGCAAATGTGGTTCTTGAATGGGAGAGAGACGAATCAACTGGAAACCTGTCGCATCCTGTCAGGGTCGTTTATTTTTCGAATGCAAGAACTCCTCAAGGACATGTTGCTGACTCTTCCGAAGTTAAAGCACTGCTTCACAAATTCGCAGACGATCAAGAAGCTTTCAGAAAGAATGCGTTGTTCATCGAATAACATACTATTTTAAAAACAAGAATATACAATATTGTGCGTTGTAACGTGTGGTGTAATTGATCATATGTAAAAAAAAAAATAATAATATTAAAGTATAACGATTCAGTACTTTATATATCTATAAATACACGTTCAATGAATACATTCTATGATCACAAGTCAGATAATTTAATTAGTTGACTGATAATAGTTTAGTCAGACTGATAACATATATATATTACGAATTTAATTCATTCTGTCGATTTAAATTGTAACACTACATATATTTTAATTGTTACCAAATTAAATAAAAAACTGTTATTGTTCGGATGATATCCAGGCTCTATACAGTCTTAAAAGTCGCAATTTTTCCGATAATCATATAGTCTGGACTCAAAATGTAACATATCACGGAAATTAACTCGGTAATATGACCAAGTGGGGTCTGGAAAATCAATACATTGTAATTTTTTGGATTATCTCAATTATTAGACAGTCAAAGTGTATAGTGAGACCGGCGGGAGTTGCAGTTTCAAATGTTCAGTCACAAATTAGAGTAATACTCCAACAAACTAATTTAATCTGTAGTTTGTAAAATGGACATGACAAGAGGAGACCTATCGAGGATAGCATCCGAAGATAATGACGTCATTAAACTAATTATTAAAAGAAATAAGGAACATATGGATCATATGAATAGTGTTTCGCTAAAGTTTAATGCTCTTAATCGTCAAATTTGTTCACTCCAGAAAGAAAAACTGGATATAAAAGACTCCGTTGTGCAAGACACAAGTTATATTCATCACGAATTGATAAAAACGAAAAACGAACTTGAAGATCTAAAGGAAAAACTACATAATTCAATTATTTTCGCAATGAGTGCAGCTGAAAAGGAAACAACAGATATTGCAAATGAACTTGTTCAGATAAAATCTCAGTTTCATTTAATAATAGCACAGTTTGAGGCTCTCGGAACCCCTAATGAAGACATCATTGCAAACAGTATTACTCAGAAACTGCTTCCATATTGTCTGCATCGTAAGAAGGTCGACAATTCCCCATCGTCATCTTCACTCTCCCGGATTTGCTTTGCACATGGAGGAGCGCATGAACATTTGTGCAGGATACAGGCAAATGAAAAGTTCCCAATTTATATAGACGTATTAAGTATTGGAAAGTTTTTGTAAGTAATCTCTGAACTAACATTAATCATATTCACAATTTATATTCTATTTAGCCTGACCGACTCGTTAAATAATGGGACCTTCTGCATTTCCGGAAAAGCTATTCACGCCATGACTAACGAATTCATCGTAGCTGGACATTCCGTGATCCTAGTTGCGCCTCATCGCTATAAATGTCTAAAGGAAAAAGTGTCTGATCTTGAACAACTCAACGTTTACATAAACAGCTCTTTAGGGAAAGCGCGATGGATGACATTCCCTGCAAAAGACACAAGACAAGAGTTGGTTATGCATGCCATTGAAGATTTTGGCATGATAATATCAAATGACGAATTCGATGATATATCGTTTGCTAATCCTCCTGCTGTCCTCAGCTACATCATTGACAGGTTTGTCAACACAACTAGGATTAGCAGTAACAAGTAAATATTTAATCTAAATGTAAATTCTGGTTATTTAGTGTCTACCACGTGGACTTTAATTTCTTCAACTCTAAACAAATACTGCCATTCCATTACAAGGATGTTCCAACGAGCATCAACAAAAAGGCTCTCAAACCAACTATCGAGAAGTATACAAAGTTCTGTGTACAGTTCCGGTTAACACCTTCAACTAACAAAAAGATGGAACATAGATTGGGATTTCATAAGATCCTAACTTAAAAGGACATTAAAACGAACTAGTATAGTAATCGTATAGATAAACTTTATTCCTAATTTATATAACCTGAATCACGGATCATATAGACAAATAAACTAGTTTGTAATCATTGTCAAATAATTAAAATTGTACAAATCATGACATTTAGAGAGACAGAATAAAAAGATTCACACGATACTATGTTCAAAAAAGTGCATATACAATAAGCATTAAATATAATTTTTATCATTGAATGAAAATTTAAACTTTATATAATTTAACGAAACATGTGAGGTTTTAAATTCAAACTATACATTTACAGAAAATATATTTCATGACAAGTATTGTGACACAATTGGCGACATTGAATGCGTCGCCGTCTTGTAATAATTTTAACATGATGGATATGACAGAAAACAGAAAATTTTAACTTTAACTGCATCCCATAGTTGTGATATTTTTTATTTTCATATCATATAAAAAAAAATACGTAAAATATCAAGATCCGTATATGATTGGTGTCCCAATACGGCAAAGATAAGCAAACATATTATCACATGCTAAAACTTTGCCGTTACAGTGGGTAATGTGATACGCTTCTGTCTAATTGCGCTCACATGTTGGTCTGTTTACTTTGTTGGCAATGAAAACTTTAACTCGGCTTATCGAGACATTGTGTTAACCGGCCAGTGTTTACCGATTTTTAAGACCAAGACAAGTAAATACATAAGCATAAGAAAATTATTTAAAGACTCATAAACCGCATAAATTCTAGATAATTTGTATGCTATGTTTTATCCTCATTATATATGTTATTTTAAGACCAAGTAATTATATAAAGCTATTTTTTTTAATATAACATGCTGCTATTCTTACACTACATTATACGCAAACCACTAAAGTCTGGAAACGTGTCAATCTATTGGATAAATATGTAATCAGATAAATTAAAGCACAAGCACTGACAGTGTCCTAATTTTACGGCACCATGTGCATGTGGTAATTGGAGGTCTGTTGGAAAAAGCCGATCATCAGATACGACACAAAACTGATTTGCGAAAGTTGCAAACGAACAAAGCATGTTTGAAAAGAAAAAACTGCGACATTTGGAGCCTACAAAACTAAGATGTTGACTAACAAAGGAATTCCATTTACTGCAGAGAAAGTGAAATAAACAAACGGCATTGGAAGCATCATACGTCTAATGTCATATGTATTAATAAAAATATTTATTATGTAGCTGTCGATTTTGTTCTCTGTCACACATGTGATGATAATTCTTCGATATGGTCAATGGGCATCATGATCGTGCATATTTTCTACTACTTGGGGATCACAAAAACGCGGCTCCTTTTCAACAAT
This sequence comes from Proisotoma minuta, assembly GCA_034698145.1. Lineage (NCBI taxonomy): Eukaryota > Metazoa > Arthropoda > Collembola > Entomobryomorpha > Isotomidae > Proisotoma > Proisotoma minuta. Next base: position 38,625 of record JAQIXN010000372.1, read on the forward strand.
GTGTTTATGTTATGACTATTTCGTATCCGTATGTTGATGTGAGGATCATTCAGTACGTCATCGACGGATGCCTCATCGCTTCTTTTGATGACGAACGTATCGAAATGAATAGGATACTTTCTGAAATTAATATAAATAAAACAACGATAATTGTTTCGACAATAGTTTCTGCTTACACTCCATCATAAACGGCATCAGACAACCCGACAAACACGACGACGTTTTCGATAGAATGTACATCGTATGAATTAGGGCATGTGGTGGTATTCAGCGTCGCTTGAACGATAGATGCTACTTCGGGGTGGGCAAATGTGCTCTTCTGATTCGGTTCTGAACTGAGTGGGTAAGTGTTGTGCATCAAACTCTAGAACAAAGGGTTCAGTATAATAATTTCAAGTGTTAATTATTATAACGGTCTTACGGATATGTATCTTTCAGCAGACATATTTTGGTAACATGATTCAAAATCATCTGTGTTCTGCTTGACTATTGTCAAATTTTCATCTAATCCATAACCAATTGGACTAAACATGTTCCCAGCTCGTGAACTCTCTGCCTTTATATTACAGTCGAAATATTGTCTGTTCATCATGAGCTCCAGCCGATCATTCCATGTATTCCTGTTCCAAGAATTCAGGGTCGCCATCTTAGATATCCCTCTGACATTGCTACAATCAGAGGTCAAACCATACGGAAGGTGCTTGAGCCGGAAACGGTCTCTGGGATTTCTAGCGTACTGCCATTCAGAGCAAGTGACTTTGTTTTGATAAGAAAAAATCATGCTGTCCAAGCACAAAGCTCCTATGCCAAAGAGTCCAACTCCGATCTTTTGAACAAAATTATTCATACTGTCAGATAAATATCCAGTGTGTCCCAAATTAAAAAATATATTACACAAAATAAACAATAAAATTAAAGAAGAAAAATTATTTAATTACACTCATAATTTGGACGGAATGTTGTAAAAACTATGGTTTTTTCAAAAATGCTAATACAAACAAATCCGACCGAGTTTAGGGATCGATACAGGTTGCATGCGGCGTTATTTGTTCCGCAGTCGCTAAGTTTACACGAATATTAAGAACACTGTATTTATTTCCGCATACTTACATTCATTCTAGAACCAGTAGAGAGATGTATTTGGCATTTTTTTTCGTGAATAATAGCATAAAATCAATGTAAAGGATGGAAATCGAAAAATTTTGTAATAATACAATCTTACAGGGTCTGGAAATTGTATCATATTATAAAGTTTTGTAGACTCATAAATAATACGATTGTTAGTTTGAACAGTTGGTTCATAATATTCCATATACAAATGTAAACGCATTCGTTCTGTATGACATGAAAACAAAAAAAAAAACCAAACCCTGACATTTGTTTCCAGACCCCACCAGGAAATATGAGTAAAATATTTTTGGTAAACATTGATGGACATACAGTTAGCTTTGTGATTAACGAAAAAGTTTTGATCAGTAGTCGTCAAGGGGGTCTAGAAAACGGAAACACACAACTGTGTCATAATCCCTCTAAGTCGAAACTCCTGAAATGTCCTTTAAGCATGTTTTTCGACATAAACAACAAACATAAAGCTAAAAATTGTCCATTTCCAATCCATGATCTCATTTGACAGACAGACAGAATCGTAAGAACATTGTTACACCCTTCGTCATGTGTATTGTAACAGCTTAATCAGATTGATGATAACCAGACAAATGTTAAATGCAACGAAACGATAAATAAAAAATCAAATAATCTATTTGAAGATATATAGCAGATAGGTAGCAAAATCGTAATTTTTTTTGTGACAATTTTCAACATCAGATCTTTGTCTGACACCTAAATTGTTGAAAAAACGGAAAGTCATGAAAAGTATATTATCGATTGCACCCCAAAAACGAATATTGGGATTGGGTTTTATATATTTAGTGTGCATTTTATATGCATGCGCCGGTTATATATAAAAAAAAATTCACAATGATGGTGAGCAACGCAAAAAAGTCCTGCATTGTAACTAACCTACTCGTCAGTTTTTTTATTGTACAGTTTGTTAGATAAATTTACCATCTATCGACCGGTAGTCGATCCAGGTCAAGGAGATTGACAGTTTTTGATCTGGAAAGTCAGTCTCAATTTACCCCGTTTTTCAGGAATCCGTTTCCAGCGCAGACACCAACGCTCAAACTTTCACCAAACGACTAATGAATGATAAATTATGACCTATTCTAAATATATGTAATATAAAATACAAAATGAATATGAGGGTTTCAACACAGGACCATTTTTAGATTACAAGTTTACAGAAACTTTTGTTTATACGCCGAAAAGCTTCCAGCTGTACTGACGGAACCCATAAGCAATAATCAGCGAGTGATATCCGTTGAGACATTGTGTGCAAATAAAAAAAAAAAGAGTTTGTCAAATAATTCAAACATTGTTTTGATTTTTATTTCTAAAAATTAATCCAATTCGTCTTCATTTGCAAGAGGTTCCTTCGACACCTCAAATCTCACTTTGAAGGAGTATTTGTTGGGAGCATCTTCATCGAGAATCTCAGTCCTTGGAACACTCAATTTTTGAAGCGTATCCAATGAAATCAATTCTGTCAGTAAACTGCTCTCTTCCAGACTTGGACATCTGGGAATATCTTGATGAGGATAAACGGGAAGGTTGAACACAAAGTCCCGAATCTATAAAAAAGTTAAAAAAGTTTACCTAACTCGATGCAGCCGTTTATTACACAAAATATAGATTATGCAATGACAATTCTATTTACATCGGTTCGCTGATCTGGAGACTTTTCCCCCAACCAGATTTTCGATTGATACCGCTCAGCCTCATCTAAACTTCCGAGGATGGTAACCCATGCGTTGAACTGTTGGTCGACGACCAACGCATGGGTCATAAAATACCTTTCATCAAAGTACAAGAGACCACCACCCCAGAATGTGTCACAGTCTGTAAAAAAAATTCAATAAACACCGACGTTAAAGCAAATACAAATAAAGGGATTTTCACCGATTATTCCATGAAACAGGTCAAAGACGAGTCGCGAGTTCTGAGAGGTTGGAATACCATGCTTCTCCTTATAATGTTTTGGAATTTCCAAAAGAGGAATCTTCTCTCCCTGACACTTGACATTGGAATACTCGTGACACTCAACTTCCCTGAAATTACACAAATGCAAATATTAATATTTACTAAACCCGAAATGTTTTATTTACCGGTAGTAACATTTCTGTATGTGATCCATCACTCTGGTAGACAGCACATCCTGGCCACATCCTGTATTCTGACACCTAGATATAGACTATACAAAACCAAAAAATATGTAATTTGTATTATTCATTATGTATCGGACAAATAATATATTTAAATATACTTACTTTATCAGCCATCTTCTCTCTCATGAAATTTGAAAAACGTACATAAAACATAAAAAACTTCAAATATACACTGTTTGGTTAACAGATGGCACAGTCCGAACTAAAAAACGGGTCGTAAAGATTAGACAGCCTTCAAATATTTACTTCCGTATCCGAGAAATCCCAGGGTTGCCAAAACAAGTTTCATGGGAAGGAGAAAGTTCTGTTATCAGCACTCATAAAATTTCC
>JAQIXN010000373.1:0-42177 GCA_034698145.1 Proisotoma minuta
CACAACATTCTTTTTAAGGAATGTTCTAACTGTAATGCGCTGGGATTGTTGTTGAACCCGAATCTTGATCTAATTGTTGAGAAAAGAAGTTCCACCATATCTTGACAAAGTTTATAACAGGGCAGATAGCTAATTAATAAAATGTAATTGGTTTGCATGAAAAATAATTCCTAAATTGTTGCTTACACCAAATCTCCACTATCTGAGAAAATCACATCGTGCATCACTTGAGATATGGAATCGATGCATGTAATTAGACCTTTTATACATGTCCCTCGCTGTGAATATAATACTTTCGCTAATTTTTATTCCCCTTTTTTGCTTTTGAATTTGTACTTCAGATTTAATAATAAAGCTCTGGCTTTTCTAAAGGATTCCATCCAGTGTTCACGGTTGCAATACGCAAGACGCGATTTGGTCCCAGTTCCATTCGTTCTTGAATTTAATGCATCAAACAACTTGTCCATTGTTTTCAAAAAGTCGGAAGTAGCTTCTGAGTTCTCAAATCCAGCAATTTGCAATTTTCGCCCAACATCAAGGGAAACAGCTACAGAATTGCTAATCAATTGAACAGCCAACTTCACCTTCATCTTATGCTGCTGGAAATTGACATGCCTATGTGTAATCTTGTTTGCTGCCCTAAGACCATTTCTTTTTTGAAGATCAATCAGCGTTTGAAAGAATTCCCATTTTATTTCCTGTATGCAAAGTCATTAATTTAAAATAAGTATTGGATAATTTTAATTACTCTGTCATTTTCATCGTAAAGAATCCCAAATTTCTCAAACAATCCTCTCAGCAGTTTCATCATATGCACGGGGTCAGGGAACAGATAAACTCTTTGACCGTTTGAAGGATGCACAATATATGGTTTGGCGACAAGCGGTCCAACATTAAATTTTCCTCCCAGTAGTTCGAAAGCTCCAAAATTAGACTTCATTCCATCAAAAGTGACCGTCAAAACATTTCCTCCATAATCGTTCATTTTGATCAATGTGCTCTTGACAATTAGTGCCATTACTTCTGCTGTTAGTCCATTCAAGAGCAGATACCCAATGGGAAATTTCTTAAAGCCATTTATCTCGGAGGCCATGATAAACAAAGCAGTAGTTGCTTCTTGTTCATTTTCCAGTGTAATAATGTCCCCTCCGTTTATGAATCCAACCATCGACTGCCCATTAAAAACAATCTGCTTCCGGATATGGATTTCGTCAAAAGCTAAAGCATAGTAGATAATTCGTGTAGAATTCTCATTGATTTGACGAATATACCTAGTCCAGTCATAAGTTCTGTTACCCGGGAATATCTTCGAAACGACTGAAGATAAAATTAATTGGTAAGTGGACTAATGTGCATACACCGATAAGCTTCAAAATGCATATTTTCACTTTTATTCATCAGTCATACTTTCGAAGATGGAAGTACTTGAACGCAAGCGCGCAGCTATCATTTTACTCTTTCAACAAGGGAAAAAAAATCATGAGATTGTAAAAGCCCTGAAAAGTAGTAACGTCAACAAAATGTTGGTAGCCCGTACTATCAAAAGATTCATCGAAACAGGCTCAACAAATGACCGATATAGAAGCGGCCGTCCAAGGTCACAGCGCTCCAAGAAAATGCTCAAGAACCTGAAAGTTAGAATTCGCCGAAATCCTCGCCGCGTCCAGAAAAAAGTGGCTTTGCAAATGGGTGTTTCACCGTCTACAATAAAAAGGGCCCTCAAAGATGACCTGAAAGTCAGAGCCTTAAAACGGGGCAAATGCCACATGTTGACCCTGTCGCAGAAGGAAGCTAGGGTCAATAAATGCAAAGCTCTTTTAAAGAGGTACACACAAAAAAAAACGGATTTCATCCTCTTCACAGATGAAAAAATCTTCACGACGGAGGAATTTTTCAACAAACAAAATGACAGGATGTATGCAAAAAGGGCCAAGGATATCCCCATTACAATAAAAAAGGTCAAAAGGTCACATCATCCCGGGTCTGTGATGGTTTGGGCGGGAGTGAGTGCTTTTGGGAAGGCGCCCTTGCATTTTGTCCAAAAGGGAGTGAAGGTCGCGGCTAAAAATTATTTAGCTGATGTCCTGGAAAAGGTCGTGAAGCCCCTCAACCAGTCACTATTTAAGGGGAAGCCCTGGACTTTCATGCAAGACTCTGCACCTGCACACAAGGCAAAAATAGTGCAAAACTGGTTAAAAACCCAAGTCCCTGACTTCATTTCAACTTCAGATTGGCCCTCAGCATCGCCTGACCTCAACCCCCTGGACTATGCTTTATGGACCAAACTGGAGGCAAACGTATGTGCTAGACCACATAAAAGCGTCGAAGCTCTAAAAAAAATCTCTTGTCCGGGAATGGGACAATTTGTCCATGAAAACAGTGTGTGATTCTGTTAGTGCTTGGCGTGGTCGTTTGCAGCTGTGTGTCGACGCTGGGGGTGCAAACTTTGAAATGTAATACATGTTTCTAAACTAAAAATTATCTGGCTTTTCGATGAAAAATGAATAAAATTTCAATTCTCAAAATTACAAGAGATATGATTGTTTAATCGAGTAACAGAACTTATGACCCGACTAGGTATTTTAAATCAAAATTATATGAGAGCTTAAAACTTCCAAACTCTCATACATAAAATTCAGAAAATAGGAAAAATCTGTATACTTTGGATCTAATAAGAAAAAAGAAAATATTAAAATTTGAGTCAATATCTTTAAGAGTTTAATTTCAAAATAATAAACATCTGTATACCAATAACCATTTTTTTAAATAGGAAAAATTAAAGACGCAACAGGATTCTCAATTTACAAACAACTACAACTTCTCAACAAGATTGAAAATGAAATTATGGGCGATCCAATTTGCAGCCTGCATTGGCTAAGTTGTCTTTTCCTCGCGGTCACTTGCGGCTTCATGGTCATCCGTGAACATGACAAATTCACACCAATGATCACAGTTCTCTCCAGTTGCGCTGTGGTTGTTGCCTTGACAATTATCTATTTTGAGACGAGTTTCGTGTCAAATTTAGAAGAAAAGGCGGAAAGATATTTGGAAACACTCAAAGAATTCTATGAGCGAAAATCCGCCATGGGAAAAATGTTGAGGGCAACAAAACCGCTGACAATCGAAGTTGGATCTCCTTTCTTTTCTGTTGATAAATGTGTGTTTCTCATATTTGTTCGTACGATGGTGGAACACATAATTAATCTGCTGATGTCTGTGTAACGGCTAATAAATACTTTTGCTAATTATATTAATTGATTTTAAGTATTTTCACAGATAATTTTATAATCAAATATACTAATCCAATTTTAGAATCTAAGCTATTTTGGGGTCATTCATCTTTTAATCTCAAGTTCGATCTTAATCGATCAATAATCATTTGCTAATATTAGTTGGAAGAACTCTTTCGATTATTTTCTTAACCAAAAAAGCTGTGGGACGGAATTGGGTTAAGTTTTGTTGAAATTTAAACAACCAACACAACGAGACTTTTAATTTGCTCTTGTTATTATTAGCTCGCCATACCTGGAGAGCTATTGCTTTTGCCCCCACCGTCCGTCCGTCTGTCCGTCACGGGCCACTTTGCCCCGGGTCACTTTGCCATTCGTGGCAAGTTTTAATTTGATTGAAATTATATAATGCTTTGGGTTTTGTCCATACAAAATTTGTATCGAGTTAAAGTTTAAATTTTTAGTCAATTTGATACAAAATTTGTATGGAATTCAAACGTTTGGTTTTTGTCCAAATAATTTAAAGGATTCTAAAAATACAATTATCACAAATTGCTTAGCAAAGTGCAATACAGTCAAACTTTATATTTTGTATGGCGAGCTACTTCCAACCGTTTACAACGTTTTATTTGATTTTATATTTGCCTATGGGTCGTCGTGCCTAAGAGGCCTAATATTCAATTCAAATGCAATTCACTTCGTTCTGTTCCAACTTTCATCAAACTTTAAGTATTGCTCATGTAAGTATTGCGGAATTTGGGGTAAAGGCTGGCTATTTGACGACAATATATTCTTCCGAATTGAATGGGATACTGATTTTTGGATGATGAACTTTGAAGATTTGGCAAATCTACTTCCAAAACAAATTATAATATTTGTAGTCAAGGACACAATTGTAATGGGAGACGACGTTGATGGAATTCAAACAGACGAGTTCAAACGAAGCTTGGTTGCTAAAAGTTTTGCTTCAGCTTCAAATGAGAAAGCTTCAAAAATGTTTGTTTTTTTTACTTGTTACAATTATTTACTCTTTAAAGCTTTGGTATATTTACGTTACAATATTTTAAGCAATAAAACGAATAGAAAAATGATTTTAAAATGTTATCTCTATACCAAAGAACAATACTCAAAACAGTTATCACACTTTTCTTGGTGTAAATTTCAATTCCAACGTTGCGATTGGTCTATTGAGTCCCACAGAGGCGTCAATTGCCAATGGAATTGGAGTCTTTTCCGTCGGCTCAATTTTAAAGTGATATGCCAAATATGCGAGGGCAAGCTTTGACTCCATCAGCGCAAATCTCATCCCGATACAAATTCGGGGACCTGGGATTACATAAGTTTTATACTTTTTATTATGCAGGAGACGATATTTTAATACTTTTTACATACCTTGACCAAACGGAATATATGCAAAAGGATGACGGTTTGCTTTGTTCTCAGGAGTAAACCTCTCGGGGTCAAAAACCAATGGATCTGGCCAAAGATCAGGGTCCATATGCGTACCTTGGATTGAAATAGCCACCAACATATCTTTGGGAACGGTGAGATGCTCGTCTAATTTGTATTCGTGGATGCATTTCCTTTCAAGACGATTTGCGGGTGGATAGCGACGCAAGATTTCTGTTATAAATATTTTTATATTGAAAACTTTTCCTTATTTCACAATAAATAATTTACCCACCTGAAATGAACATATCAGTATAGTGAAGCTTGTTGACAGCATCATAATCAATGTCCCCAGACTCGTCCACATTCCCTTTGACTTCTTCGTAAATTTTTTCCTGCATTTCTGGATTAAGAGCCATTAAATAGGCCCCCATCCCCACGAGTGAAGCCACGGTATCAAAGCCTGCTATGAAAAAAACAAAGCTTTGTGCCATCGTCAAGTTGTCTGTGAATAAACTATGAGGGTCAACTCCTTCTGCTGGCTTTTCTCCTTCCTCCCCTTTTAATTCCCCACGCCGAGCCTCAACCAAGAGTTGTAGAAAATCGTTTCGAACTTGAGCGTCCTTTGCCTCTCGTTGTTTGAGTGCTTCAGCCAAAACTCCGATAAAGAAATCCATTGCATCAGCAGGAAAAATACGAAGACGGAGAAATTGTGCAAGTTTTGGGAGCACAAGGAAAAGGGCGTTTTTAAATATTCTCCATACACTGCAGAAAGAAGCAACAAAATGATTGCATGTGTGCATATAAATTGTCAAACTTTGGGATAAATTCATACCTCACTGCACTAATCTTTTGAGCCATTTTATAAAAATGTGACTGATCCCCATTTTCGCCTAATGCTCCAGTATCCATCCCAAAAGCAGTGGCTCCAACGACATCAGTTGTAAAGCGTCCAACCATTTCAGGCACAAGAACCACGCCCCCCTCCTTCCTTTCTATGCACTTTACTAACTTCTGGCCACATGCGTTAAAATGCTCAAACATTCGTTTTATCCGACCCGTGCTAAAAGCCGGACTTAGGACAGATCGGACATCCTTCCACTTTTGACCCTGTGAAATGAGATCGATATACCAAATTAGACCTACTTTTATCAATTTTTGTTTCAACCATTTCTCACCTCCAACATGACAACCATCTCTTCAAAAACGGGTTCATTAAACTTTGCGTCTCTTCTGTCCACAAAATGGTCAAAGTCTTTAACGAGGACCTTTTTGACGAGGTCAAGATCTGTGAGATATAACACAGGATTCCTCAACTCCATAATTCCTCCATATCCCCTGTCTGAAGCCTTTGCTTTAATAATTCGATAATATCCCTCGTCAAATGCAAGAATCGAAATTTTCTTGGTCAATAGTTGCCATAGGGATCCAACCTCAGTTCCTTTCACCAAAAGCACCCCTCGTTTAGGCCAGTAATCCTCATTTCCATTGATATATCTTGTAATTAGTTTGTACAGGAGAAAAATGACGCCCCCCAAAAGGGCTAGTGTTGTCCACATTGTTAACTGTCAAATCACAAATGAAGCGAAACTAGGAATGGCTTGTTGTTTTGTGGCTTTAATCCATTCGCAAAACGTTTGTGTGAGGAGCGGAATAGCAATTTAACTGGCAAACAGCTGAAGTATATACAAAGGAATACGTTTTGTCGGGCAATTACAGAGGGTTAATATATAATATGTACATACAACAACTCGTCCTCGGCCCGACATTGAATTTCATCCAGGCTGGAGTCTAGTGTGGAAGTTGAGACGAAAAGTGAAGGCCAGTTTTATTATGAGTAATCTGATAGACTTGTTGTATCATACAAATGTCATGTGCACATATTCAATAGCGTCACTTTGTTTGCGTGTGAGAAATAAAGCAGCAACAACCGAAATATGTAAAACCATTACAAAGTCTCCGAGGTAACATTATTTTGTGGTCTCAACTTTGTTCTCTCAAGCAATGTTACATAAGATTTGGATATTTACACAAACTATTGCAAGGACACTTGAAACTAAAATTTTGTTTACTTGATCATGAAATGAATGGCCCAGTTTATTAATCCCAAAATAAGATCATTAAATCACAATTTAACTTAAGATTAAGATTCAGTTTCAGTCTTGTCCAGTTCCTTCTGACCTAATCATGGGATCTGCATACCTCCAAATGACAATTTGGCACAGATCTTCGCCATTCCGAAAAACCACACCTCCTGTTAACAATCCCCTTCAAAATCCTTTGGTAATCCTTAATATCCCAATCCAATATATTTAAATATTTAATTTTCGTCTTAGATCCTTTTGAAAATCTTTGATCTCCTCGAATCCACTTGTGATCTCTCCCAACTCCTCCCCTTCCGACTCGTCTGTTCCCTTTGGAACTCTGAACTTTCAAAAAAGTGCAAACTTAGATCCAAGCTTCATCTCAAACTCAAGCATCATTCCCAACTCCAATGGATCTTGCACAACAAAACAAAACTCTTTTTGAACAAGATTTCTCTAAAACTAAGCCGACCACACCCATTGACCCTTCAACTCCTCCCCAAGATATTTCCCATTCTTTCCCCTTCCGTTGATCATCTTCAGTTGGTTGTGGATCTGGAATTTTTTCCACTGCTGCTAACATCATCTCATTTGGGGTCATTAAAAAGTTTGAAAAGTTTGAGCATTGTGCGCGTTAATCCTACAGCGTTTTCCGCCCCACTCAGATCTCACCCATTTTTCAGTTATTCTCAACTGGACAATCTGACTCAATTATCCATCCGAAATGCGGGTTGTTATGTTGGCGCGTTTGAGATTAAAAGTCTGCTTAAAATTGCACCAAATCTAACGCATTTTGAAGCCTGTGGACGTTCTGTGGGGTCACTTCTGAAGGAGCTGATAACTTGCGGAGGAATTCATAAAAGACTAGAGTCCCTAAAGGTCCTTGGATCTAGAGGACTTGGCGATGATGAAATTAAAATGCTGGCTGGCAAAAAATTCCCGAAACTAAAGCATCTTGTGTTGAGGGCGGATGTGAATGTGGCATCAGAAGTACTTACAACTTTCGTGGCAAAATCCTTACCAAAAGATGCTCAGATCTCAATAAATAAAATTTGACACAAAAAGGTAATTTACTGCCAATGGATTTATTTGAATTAAAGTAAAAATCAGCCGTTTTAATTTGCTTAAGATTTTCTATACTAGATAATTCTATATAGATCGGAAGCAAATTAAAAGGACTAAAACAAAAATAATTTGGAAAGAATTTGTTAATTAATTTTCTGTTTAGATGTCAGGAAGAAAAGGCAACGTGTTTGATGTACATATACTCATCCAAGCCATGTTTGGAGCCTTCAGTTCCGAACCCGGATTGTTTGATACCTCCAAAAGGAGCTTCGCACGTTGAAAGAAGCGGTTCGTTTATCCCAACAAGCCCAAACTCAAGCTCATTTCCAAGCTTGAACCCCAACTTCAAACTGTTTGTATACGCGTAAGCTGCCAGACCTAAATATTATGATTTTCTGATTAAATTTATAGCTATTTTTGTTACCAATTGAAAAAATAAAATCAATTTTATCGCAACCTTTATCAGTGTCATTAGCCAATCTGATAGCGTCCTCTTCACTTTTAAACACCACAATGGAAGCCACTGGTCCAAAAAGTTCTTGGTCATATAAGCCCATCCCTGGCTTGACCCCTGTGACGATTGTCGGCTGGAAAAAGTTTCCTTTGACTACTTCACCCCCACAAATAACCTTTGCCCCGTCTGACACTCCCTCTTTAAGAATTCCCTGTAGTCGAATCAATTGCCGTTCATTAATCAAAGGACCAACTTCAATTTCTTTGACAGCTTTCACAAATTTTTCCAAAAAGGCGTCCAACACTTCTTCCTGCACCAAGATTCGATTTGCGGTAACACAAGTTTGACCTGCATTTCGAAATTTCGAGAGCAAAAGTCCTTTCACAGCCAGATCGAGATCCGCATCCTTAAATACAATGAAAGGAGCATTTCCTCCAAGTTCCATGTGTACCTTCTTCATTCCCATGGCACATTTTCGATAAAGAGCTTTCCCCACTTCAGTGGACCCTTAAAACAAAAACAACTTTGAATATTTGACAGCTTCCGCATTTCCAATATTTATATATTTACCCGTGAATGAAAGAACGGCAACTTTGGGATGGGTACAAAGCATGTCCCCGACTTGTTCCACTTTGTCCCTAGAGCATGGCAATATGTTGACGACTCCATCACTTACACCAGCCTCTTGACACAACCGCCCAAAATAGAGGGCAGATAAGGGCGTGTCCTCGGCAGGCTTGATAACACATGTGCATCCGGCAGCCAGCGCAGCAGCTACTTTACGAGCCAACATCCCCAGAGGAAAATTCCATAATTCCAACCACGCCTAAAGGTTTTTTAAGGGTCATTATAGTTTTGTTTGTGGCATTTGAAGGAATTGTGTCCCCATAGGCTCTTCGACCCTCGGCTGCAAACCACTCGAAAAACGAAGCTGAAAATGCCACCTCAGTTTTGGCTTCCGTCATACTTTTTCCCTGCGATGAAAAAGTCAAAATTTAAAAGACAACGGGCTTAATCATTTGTTTATGTATATTACATTTTCTTTATGGATGATTTCTGCCAACTTTTCCTCGTTTTCCATCAATTTTTGATGGATTTTGAGAAGAATGGCAGCCCGTTCTTTGGCCGTCTTCTTCTTTGACCACTCTTCTAAAGCGTCGGCCGCGGATTGGATAGCAAAAGATGTCAACTTGGAACCACAATCTGCCACTTTTGCTAAATTCTCACCGGTCGCAGGGTCAACGACATTAAATGTCTTGAGAGTCTCAGACTCCACCCACTGACCCCCGATAAGAGCTTTGGTTTCCATAAAATACATTCCGAAATCAAACACGTGGTAAATTAATGCAGTTGTAGCAAGTTACCGACTGACAGTGAATGAGTTGATCTGGCCTTGCTTTTTATATATCAAGCTGTTCTTCTATTCAAGCCTCTCTCAACGTTGGTACATAATCGGGAATTATTTATCTCGACTCGACGTTGGTATAAAAGTCATTTGCTTACGTATTTTTTTTGTTGTGTTTTTGTTTGCACGTAGCATATATAAATTCATGTGCATACCGAATGTCAAATTTACTCATTTAAAGTATGAATGAGAATAAGACAACGGGTCAATTATTGCTTCGAAACGTTTGGTATTTGAAGTGTATTTTCCGAATGGAACTTTAGTTACTTGTAAAAATTGTCTAACATATGCAAACTGTCAGCAAAAAAATTATATCTACTTTAAATAGTTAATTTATTTAATCTTCATCTCAAAATTTTTTTTATAATTTAATTTTACTGAATCTTGAAGAAAGCTCATAACTAATTATGTAAGTCTTCTAATGTTATGTAATCATCATTTTCTGTTCCTTAACCTTATTTTAATTCTCTCCAATTTATCTCGAAACGATTTTATTCCTGTTTATTGAAGAAAAGAGGGTAACAACCAAGATTTTTTTTTTAATTTAGAGCCTAATGGCGTTTTAAAGCAGGACCAAATATTCCAGGTTGTTTATTTTCTTGCCAAACTTTATAATGTGATATTGAATAATTTGTATAATAAATCAACTGTACAGCTCCTGATAAGCCCAGCCCCTATTTTGAAAGCTTTCCCGTATTCCCCAACGTCTTATCTCATCGTAAATCAACAGTAAAATTGCAAATGGGACGGAAGGAAGCCATTCTGAAGGACTGTAACAACAAATTAAATTTCAAAAATCCCCGCTTATTAATAGCTTTACTTACTTCAAATATTCAAACTTGAGTCCAGTGCTTAGATGTGGCGTGTAAATAAAGAAGCAGGCAAGAATTATTTCAAAAACAATTCCTCGGTTCATATTCCAATTACTACAACATTACAAATGATAGTTGATAATAATTTCTCGCTTTTTAGATTTACTCACTCTAGTCCCTTTTGGAAAATGCTCATTCTTCTCGTTTTACAGCAAATCACATTTGCAACTTGCATCACAACAATTGCTATAAATGAGGCAGTTTGTGCCTTAATTTTCAGCCTTTGTCTTGCAGAGTAAGGCCATTCTTGACCATAGCTATCCACTAAGTCATTAATAGCAATGGAATCCCACTTTTGCTCAATTCCAATCATTTCCAGTGGAAACCAGCCGTTTGTGGCGTAAATTGTAAAATATGAAAACATTCCAGCAACAAATTCCATCACGGATGTTTGTCCATAAGTGTAAGACAAGAGTCTGAAAACAATTTAAAACATTTTGTTCAAATTTATTGAAAAAATGAATACAAAAATATTTTCCAAATTACTGTGGAGTCACAAGCGTCTGGGTTTTGGGGTCTCGAGGTTTCAATTTCATTATATCGGATTCAGGTTTTTCATGAGCGATACTAATTGCTGGCATCACATCCGTGCCGAGCATGATTAATAGCATCGCAATTGTGCCCAGTGGGAGGGGAACTCGCAGTATTATAAAAACCCAAACACAATAAAGTTCTGCGCAATTGTCTCCCAGTGTGTACTGAATCAGTTTCTTAAGGTTGTCGAAAATCAATCGTCCTTCTTCCACACCAGTGACGATAGTGGCAAAATTGTCATCCATCAGAATTAAATCTGAAGTCTCTTTGCTCACTTCGGTTCCAGAGATTCCCATTGATACGCCTATATCGGCCTTCTTCAAAGCTGGGCTGTCATTAACTCCATCCCCTGTTGCAGCAACAATGTAGCCAAGCTCCTGGAATTTTATTTTCAACTTGCTGAATTCAAAATTTCAAATTTGTATATGTACCTGAAATGCAGACACAATTGTAAACTTTTGTTCTGGTGAAGTTCTTGCAAATACAATTTCCTCATGGGTTCTTAGCACGTCTATTAGTCCCTCTTGTCCCATGGCCTTTAGTTCTGCCCCTGAAACAACGGCCACGTTGACATCTTCTTCGGGAACTTCGCTCAAGTTACAATTCCTCAATTTTGCCAAATCTGCTCGGGTATAATTCCCCTCTGAAATTATATTTACGGATCGAGCAACTGCAGCAGCTGTCAGAGGATGATCTCCAGTAACCATGACAACTTTTATGCCAGCGCTTCGACACATCCGAACTGCGTCGGGTACATTATATTTTGGAGGATCTATGAGCGAAATGAGACCTACAAATCGAAGACCGAGAGATAAAAAAGAAAGTTCGGTGTCAGAATTTAGGTCGAAATCTGGGGGGTATAAAGCTGAGGGCAAAAGGCGATCGCAAAAACCAAGAACTCGTTCTCCAAAATTGCCAAGTTCCGAATAAACTTGCTCGAATCGTTCTCTCCAAGAAGAGTCCAGTGGAATTTCTTGGTCACCTATTAGGATTGTTGTACAAAGGCTGATTATTTTCTCAGGGGCACCCTAAAATAAAATTTCAATATATAATAGCACTGTATCCTAATTATCACGAGATCCACCTTCATAACGAGTAATAATCTAGGATCATCCTTGTTTCCCATATCGTGCACAGAAACTTGAAATTTATTTGTGGAATTGAAGGGAATCTCGGAAACTTTTGGATATTGCTTCCTATAGTCTAAAACATCTCCGTATTGTTCTTCCATAAATTTGAGGATTGCAGCCTCCGATGCGTCTCCTTCAACCGCTCTATCATGTAAAGGGACAAATTCCTGATTGGGTTTGAAAATGGCACGAGAACAAAGAGCCGCAACATTTCCCAAAGCGGAAAATCCAGCATTATCGTTATCAAACAGTGCACCAATCCTTCTCTCACTTGTTTCACTGACGTGCATTTCGTCATTGAACCAAAGATGGCTGACCGTCATCTATAAAAGTTTTGTATAATTTTAAATATGGCATGTTTTGTTTGACCATAATGTCAAAGGTCAAAAAAATTTTGACCTTGTTTTGGGTCAGTGTGCCAGTTTTATCTGAGCAAATGACGGAAGTGGAGCCAAGAGCTTCCACTGCCTGCAAATGTTTGACCAAACAGTTTTTTCCTGCCATCCGCTTTGCAGTTAGAGAAAGAATCATTGTAAAAGTAACGCTTAGCCCTTCAGGGATGTTTGCAACCATTATTCCAATTATAAAGAAAATTGCGTCCAACCATCGATAGCCCATTAGGATTGCAATTCCAAAGAACACGACCCCAATTATTCCAGATCTACATATGCATATGTAACAGTACTTTCAATAACTTTAGTAGATGCTTGATGTGTTTTATTCTAACCTGATAGTCATTATAAGAATGAATCGGTCCATTTCAATCCCGATAGGACTTTGTCCACTGTCAACAGTTGACGAAAGTGTTGCTAGTCTTCCCATCAGGGTCTTAGATCCTACACGAACAACAAGCCCTTTGGCAGCCCCCTCGATTGCATTTGTGGAAAAGAAAGCCAAATTTTTTGTTTCCATTGGATCAGAGTTTGTACACTCTGGCGTTCGATTGACTGCTTCGGACTCTCCCGTTAGGGATGAATTATCTACTTTAAAGTTTTGGGCAGAAATTATCCGAACGTCTGCAGGAATCAAGTCCCCAGAACGAAGCTCAACTACGTCACCAACCACGAGGTCTTCTGCCCCTACTTCCTGACGTTCCCCTCCGTTTCTGTGGCCAAGAAATTTAAAAAAAAATATATTTAAAAAAAATTATTTACCTATAGACGTGTGCCTTTCGAGGGACCATCTTTTTAAAAGACTCCATGATTTTATTGCTTTTGAATTCCTGGTAGAAGGAAAAAAGGCCCGATATTTGAACAACAATGATGAGAGCAATTCCGAGATAAAGATCATCACTGCTATCTCCTCCGCCCCCATTGGTCGCAATTTGAATCCCGTAAATAGCAAAGGATAGCAACGCACTAGCAAGTAGCAGTGCATTCAAGCCTCCAAGAATCGCACTCAGAAATTTTGACAGATTGGATTTTTTTGGAGGCGAAACCAAAACATTAGATCCATAGCGAGCTCGGTTTTCAACAACTTGATAATCGTTGAGACCCTGAAATTTAAATGGAGTTTCAAAATGGCCTTAGCCAATTATTTTATTACGTTTTGCAAATCTGTGTCGTATCTGGCAGCAATTTGATGGATTGGAAGAATGTGGTCAAATTCCTCTTCCTTGTCCCATTCTTTAGCCTGCTCTTTTTTGGGGTCAACAATCTTTACTTTTGCAATGTCCTCATAAATCTGTTTCAAAAAACGCGTCAAGTTTATATATTAAAAAATCAATAAACATTCGAACCTTTTTATCCAGCTCGATTGAAGGAAATCCTGAAGACGTTACGTCCAATGACCCATAACGTCTACCCTTTATCCTTTGGGGTATTGGGGACGGCTCCTCGTCCTTCTCTTGGAGAAGAAGTGCAGATTTTTCGCCAGCAATCTTTAAAAAGAGGACATCTGCCTTGAGAGAAAAATGAGAAAATCTCAGCTTACCCATTTGTCTGTGTGACCTGTGTAAATGGGATACAAAGAGCCACTTCTGGGTCGTGCTTTTCTACCAGTCATTTTAGTTTTATAACCGCACCCACTTTAAAACACTTTTCACATAGAAATAGATTGCGAAATATGAGAATTGAGTCTAGACCACTGATATCAATCATACAGCGAAATAAAAACTATGATCTTTCGTAAAAGTCTGGAATGGAGATTACAAATTAATTATTAATTATTAATCCCTTATTAAACCATAACATTTGATTTGGCAAAGTCTAAGCGTTTATTAATTTTTTTATATAATAAAATATAATTATAACGGCTATAGTAAAAAAAAATAATAACTATCGAGCTTTGTTCTAATTAAGCATAAGTATAAGCAACGGAAAAGTGTCAAAATGCCAATTTCATTTCAATTTCCAATTTCATGAATTTTTTCGATCTCATTTTAATTCCACCTAGGGAACATAATTTTGAAATATATTTTTTGACGTCATTAGCATTTTTATTTGTTTGTCGTTCTTGCACTTTTTATTTGTTCAATTTCAGATTGAAGTGCCTTTTAATCAATCCTGCATTTATTCACATCTTTCCACATCAGATTTTTATTGTTCCATTTTGGTGGGGGCACGTAATCTGAATAATACAGCATCCCACAAAGCCTGCAAAAGAAATCTTCTGCAGCCAAGTAAATTTTTTCACTGTTCTGTTTCCAGTAAAAATATTTGAGATATTCCTCCTCATTTTGTGAGAGATTGAGAAGGTGTTTGGCTAGCTCTTTTGGATCTGGATATTCGTCCACGTGGATAAAAGAATTTGGGGGAAGCGCATCTTTATAATTAGAAATTGCAGCGCCTCGAACAATTGGAAGAATGTTATGCCTGCAATTTATATTTAGCGTTAAACATTTTGTAACAAAACAAAATAAGAAATGTTTACTGTTTACCTCAATCCACTATCCCATAGCTTTTCCGTTATATAATCCTCGCATCTGCTATTTTCGAATGCAAAGTAAAATTTGTACTCCTTCTCAATCTTTTTGCGGCAAACGGACGAATTAGTTGATCGGGGACAGACAGTTACATTCCCACAATTCCCAATCACATCTATTTCAATTCCTGCATCCCTCAGTTTTTGTATGTACCCCAATCGTCCTTTGCTTCTGCAGTTTGAGATCATTGCCACACCCATTTTACTCTTTTCTTTGAAATTTATCTTTTCCTTTAACGCTGTTAAATTCAGTTCATGTTTGTTCTGCTTTGATAGCCACATTCCATAAGGTATCGGGATATCGGAGCCCCTCCAGTACGAAGCAAGCCATGCTTCAGATTCGCCCAGTTTAGCGTCTTTTGTCAGATGAGGTGGTTCGAGAGTGTAGAATATTTGAGACCAGTTTTCAGGAATTTTTGTGATGTTTCGATAATGTGCATTCCGAACGGAGACAAGGATTTGGATGCTATTGTTTCCAATATAGTTCTGATAAGAAGACGGAACTTGATCTCGTTCCTCTTTGGGCATGAGGACCAGTTGGCAGTTGTTGGAAAAGGAAGGTGATGAGGGACAGTAAATTGAACCATTTTTAGGACCGTAGAAATTTTTTATGTCGTCTTCTACAAGAATTCTTTTAGCCTGTAAAATACCACAAGTACAAAATGAAAAAGGTTCAAGTTCCCAAGATTAGAAAAGTTACCTCTCTGCCTTCAACTAAATGAGCAATGTCTCTGATCCATTTTCTTTGTTGCAAAATTCGATCTCTAACAGAATAGTGTTCATTTCTCCAAAGATATGGTTTATTTTTTAAAATGTCTTTGATTTTCTCTCCAGTGTCTCTTTTTAGTCTATGGGGTTCACTTTGAGTGGAAATTAGAAGGAAAAACAACAAAGTGAATGAGAAAGTGACGAGAATGAATTTGAAGAATTTGTGTCTGTTTAAAATTGAATGGAACGAATATTTCATTTTCAGACTTTGAAAACTAATGTAGTATGCACTCTTTATTAGTGGGTCAAATTAATCGATACAAAATTGAAAGATTAGATATTTGTAATTTTATTGTTCATTGTCATGTTGACTTGGTGAATAAATATTGATCGAGTGCTTTACTGATATTGAAAAGTGACAAATTTTTGTTACCCAGAAGAGATTAAAATATTTATTTAAAATTATAAAAGAGGATTTAAATCACAGGGTTCATTCATAATATTGGGTTCTTCAAAAACAGCTTTGGCTGCAGTCCATTTTGCTCCCATTGCAATTCCGCAAGAAGTTTGTTCCGTTCTGGGGTCAATATTTCCACTTTTCCTAAGATTATTCCTGAAAATTTTGAAATTTAGCAAGGCATTGGAAGAAATAGAGATATAGTTTATTGTTTTACCAATAGAGAATAGATCCTTTGGGATTTTCGACGGTTATACCAATTTTTGAGAATACTAATCTGCCTCCTCGTTCAGCATCACTTAGCTTCATTCCACAAATTCAACATTAGATTGACTTTTACAATAAGAAAATGCGCTTACGCTTAATGCAATAGTTGAAAATCTGTGCTTTTTTGAATTAGCTTGAACCATTTCAGGCTCATTTGGAACTTCGTCATGAACTGCATGAAAATCAAATTGCAGTTAGTTTCAAAAATCAACATTTTTTCAATTTAAAATTCTAACCCAAAGTGTCAACACCCACTCGCCAATTCCCTGATGCACCATCTCTTAATTTAACACCAAGAGCTAGTTCCAACTTTTTTGAAATTGGAGCATTGTAATTTTCCAATTCTTTGTCCGATAGCCCTAAAGTATTTAAAATGCCAATAATTCACACTTTTTCTAAAAATAGGGTTATGTCATTTACACGCATATGCCGAATCATAATCCCATTTTTCTCTCTTGATATTTGACACGTGCTTCATCATCTCCATCCATTTATGAGGTATTACATCGTGCAACAGGAAGATTAAGGGGATTGTGGAAATTTCTTCCAATTTTAAAGGTACGAGTATAAAATATGGATGTTTCTTTGAAAACCGACATTTGAAGACTGAAGTTAACAATGGATCCTGGAAAACAGTAACTATAAACAAAGACTCAAGGATTCAACATGTCAACCAACTCTCATGTCCTTTCCATTGCAAAGTCTGAGCTCTCTAAAGTGCTCAGCATGAGGTCCAGAATCTTCAAGACCTCCGTCGTATCGTTGCATCATTTCCTCTTTTAGTGGAGGGGCATCTGGATAAACCGATAGTTTCTTGGAGAATATTAGTCGATGTTGACGAGCCCTATGAAAAAATTTAATGTCTTTCATTTCGCCTAACAGTTTAGGTTCATTATACAATACTCCCTATTTTACCTATTTCTCAAATAGTTGTTGTCGTGTTTGCTAACAAGATCCATCCACGGGATTGTCTTTATCGTGTCTCCTGTCAGTGATCTAAAGTCGACTGGTTCTCCTTTTTCTTCGCCGATTCGTTGTGCAGCTGCAATAATCCATCCTTTTGCCAAGTAATAATAATCCAAAGAAATTGCATGTTCCACTATTTCAAGACACTCATCTTTCGTAAGTTTGACTCCAGTGGGCAGCCCCAAAATGTTCCCGTTGGAAATCTGTGAGATTAATATATATTTTTTTCCAAATTAATACGACATGAGTAAAAAAAAAAGAGAATGACCTTACATCTTCAGCTTTTATATCATAATCGTATTGCATATTTAAAATCCCGTTCATTAGCTCTTGATAATCCAAATATGAAGGCAATTGGTCTTTGTCCTTTGCTTGATCAATTGCATCCATTAATTCTGTTTACCATGTAATTACTGCATCTTTTCAACAAAATAAACTTAATTGCTTCAAAATTTTACCAGATTTAGATTCCATATCAGCCCTCGACCGTCCCAACATAATGAGGAGATAAAAGGTGACCCTTCTGGTCATCCGATAAAGAAGCAGGGGATTAGAAACATATAAACTTGCCCTCTCCGACAGATCATTGAACTCGTGAAATTCCTTCTTGTGATAGCGATTAAACATTTGCTTGCTGTTTTCATAGTCCTTTAGATAATTTTCCACAATTTCATATCTGTGGGTCGTGGAAGCTCCAAATGATTGGATGAGGGGCACAAGTCGCTCCTCCAGATTCACCAAATTCACTATGAATGCAAATGTTTTGATTCGTATTCGTTGCACTGGGGCTCGAATTGGCAGAAATGAATTTGGACTCAGAAATGAGCATAAAATTAAAAATTTAAAGGGAAAATTAGACATTTTAAATAATTTTGGTGAATAAAATTAGTTGGCAATTTACTACATAAGTAACTTTTGCTTTTATTTCATTGAATGGCTTTACAATGAGCAGTCTGTAAACAAATTGAATACTGTAGTAACTTTCTATTATTTCCATGTTATGTTCCAAAGTTATTCCAAACAATGGATAATTTATGGCATTTTATATGCTTTGAAGATTTTAAGCTAAAGTGATCCAAATATGGATAAAATTGTCCTTAAAAATAAAAAGACTTGACTTGTGAAGCATAATTTAATTGAGATGCTAGAATTTCAGTCTGCCACACTTTTAAGAGTGATATTATTATAATTGAACATTTAAAAAAAAAATAATTCGTATTTCAATAGTGTGCAACTAACGATAGTAGACTACATATAAGTACTATATAAATAATTCTACAAATTCATTATAACAGTTATCAAACATGCGATTAACAAACATTTTTGATATAAAAATTACTCAAGCAATTCCAACTTAAATGTAATTTAAATTGTAGATGAGTAGCCAGCAACTGAGACAATGACAGGGAATTCGGGAGAATTTGGCCGTACTTCTTGAACATCATCATCACTGTCATCTAAATCAATTGTAACTACTCCGGGCGCGGTTTGAGTAAGAGTTGGAATAGTTTCTGCAGGTCTTTGCTGAACATTTGCATGAATTGCATGATCTCTAGCCAAATGATTTCGCATTGCCGTTTGATTGAAGAAATTGAGCCCTAAAAACAAGTAACATGTATTTATATATGCTGCATAGCATATAATGATTTGTACATTTAATTATTACCGCATAAATCGCAGTGTCCATGAATTGAACGATGTGCTTGCAGCTCAGTCACGGATGGGCAAAATTTCTGACAAATGTCACATATCAAATTAGAATGAGCAGTTATAAAATGCTGTTCCAGTTCTTCTTTGCTCGCTAACAACACTTCGCAGGCTGAACAAGGGCGAAAAACCACATCCGCCATTTCCTTGTGAGATGAAGTATGCTGAATTAGACATGGAACGTTTGTGAATTGTTCGGAACAAATCGGACAAAGAAATAAATGTTCTTTTTTGTGATCCCATTGATGAGTTAGAAATGATGGTAGAGAATAAAAATCCTGTTGGCAGAAACATCTGTAAATCTTTGTTTGAGCTGGTTTTGGACTTGGCATTGGGAAAGTGACAATCCGATTCGGTAAAACTTTTCCCGATTTGGACATTAGCCGAAAAGTTGTTGTCGGTGTGATTGGAGTTGGTGATAAAAAACTGACGGGAAGATTAGAATTGGTGAGTCCTGTAACACTGCCATAGGTTCGAAAGAGTGGAGCATCCTTTCCTGGTCTAAGAAAAGGCTCAACTGCTGCTGGCGCAATTTCTTCAGTTGTATTATTAGCTTCACTCATTCTCTTTGTTATTGTTTCTTTAGCAATGGCACTAATTCGATTTTCTAGAGACTGTAACTGTATATTTATTTGATCTGAAGCTTGTACAAGGTCTGGAAGTGTGTTGGAAGTTGTTGTAATTGGCTTTGCTCTAAAATATGGATTTCCACAGGAGCGTCGACACTCACATTCATCCGAACAGCCCTTGAATTTAAAATAACAGGCGCACTTTTCCCCTGTACAACGTTTATGAAGTCCAAGTTCTGTTTCTTCAAGAGCGCATCCACATTTTGGTGGTAGTTTTGATGCAAAAGAGTTCCTTCGTCCGGCTGAGGACGTTACAGGTACAGATTGCTGAGATTTCTGCTGTTGTTGTGGGGCCACTGTAGCCACCACGGGCATACGGGAATAATTCGATACAGTTGGTCTACTTTCAGACTCCAAAAGGTCCTTGGGATTTGACAAATCATAATATTTGAAAGGAAGTCCTTGGTGAACTTGGAAATGAGTTTTGAGATAGGCTAGACGATGAGATTTCTTGTTGCAATAGCCACATTTAAACTTCCCATCGTTAGTAAATTTTCTTTTAGCTGGTTTTGCTGGGTCTTCAGATGGATTATAATCAAAATCAACTTCCCCCCTCCTTTTCTTGCCACTACTACTGTTTTTCAGCTTCCCATTAGAGTGATTTGGCATGGTCTTAGAGAGAGAAATGGGATCCGTGGTTTCAACTTGTCCAACTTCCACATCTTCTGGCTCAAATGATTCTGGAAGTAGCTCTATATCATCATTACTTCCCTCGTCATCGTCCTCGTCACTTTGTCCGTTGTTGCCTGCAAGTGAGGCTATAAAATTCCAGCCACCTCCAGAATTGTTGTTTTGATTGGCTTCATTATTTTGCTCTTGTTGTGCTGGAGCTTTTCCAGGGGACTGAGGATCCATAATTACTTCCGGATAAAGGGACATCAAAGCATCATTTTCTGTAGGAGCAGTTTCTTGTTCTTGCTCCTTGTTTTTCCCTGCTTGGTACTCTAAAAATTCTTCATAGTCCACGGGATGTGAAACTCTGACATGGAAATCCAATTCAAACGACTGAACAAATTGTTCATCACAGACATAGCATCTAAATTTAAAAATATACATATTAGTAAAACTAAAATCTAAAATATACTAATTAGAGAAAAAATATGTACTTGAAAGAAGTTTTTGCTGGCTCTGGATGCTCTTTCTCGCAGTGACGTTCGAGAGAATCCACTGTATGGAATTTATCACCGCAATGACAAGTGTATTTGCACTGAACCTTTTTGCAATTGTAAGATTGATGTTGTTGTAGTTGAAAATTAAGTGAAAAACGTTTTCCGCAATCCCCACAAACTACAGTTTTTGAGTTGTGGCTTTTAGCGTGACTAGCCAATGCCCAACTGTTGTTAAATCCTTTTTCGCAAATGGAACATTTGTAATGTTTCTTTTTTGCTGCTCGATGTTCTTTCTGGTGTTGCTCATAAGATTCAAGACTTGTGAATGTTTTATCTTCTCCACAAATTTTGCAGGCGTATGCATAAGTTGATATTTTAGAACCAATTGGGTCAATTGGCTGAGCGTTGTGTAAAAGTCCAGAATTTTTTACTGCGGAGTTCGCACGGTCTTTAAATCGGTGGTAGTTGAGATGTGTCATATACTTAAAGATATTTTGTTAGCGATTTTTTATAAAAAATAAATGAAAAATATGTGTTTTACATACCTGTTGTCGATTGGCAAATATTTTATTAGAGCATCGTTTGCATCGGTAAGTGCTTTGAATTGGAATTGCACTAATTGCAGTAAGTTTGTTTCTTCTTTGTCTAATAGGTTTTAGCATCCCTGCTTGTATCCGTCTATAATGGTAATTACGGTGGTTGATGTATGCTTGTCGATTATCGAAAATTTTGTCAGTTTCACATTCTTCGCATTGGTATTGATCTTGATATGGAATTTCCGATGGGTTAAGGGAATGAAGAGATGGCCGTCCCCTTTTTTTACGTATTATGGGCCCATTATTCCCCATCCTTTTATGGCACAGTACTAAAACGATTAAAGTTAAAATAATTAAAGTTATTGCATGGTAAATATCGTAATACAATAACATTTATATCGCATTTACAATGTTGGTAGTAGCTGAGTTTGCTCTTATATATAGTTTGACAAATTTTGCATTCATAGACGTCCAGATCTGGGATTGTGCTCATTATTCCACCACGTCCACCAGATCTAAGAAATTCTTCTCTTGTTTTGACCGGATTCGTTTTTCCTTCTTTAAGTTCCTTAATTTTATGGTAGCGAAGATGAAGCACGTAGCTGCAAATGTTAAATCAGACATTTAATTTTTTCATTAATTGAAATATTATTATATATAGACCAACCTTTTCTTATTCTCAAACTTCCGATTATTACAAATCTGACAAAAATATTCATCCTGATCTGGAATTGAGCTCTCAAATGAATTCCCCCTCGGTCCTTTTTCCCATCTTTTCTTTAGAGGTTGATCGTGGCCAAATTTTTGGCGAATTCGATCGTGATACATTTTGTGGGCAAGAAAAGATTGTTTGTTTAGAAATTTCCGGTCGTCAGTGCAAATGTTGCATGTATACTCATTTTGTTCAGGAATTTCATCTTTGTAATGTTCACGCCTCTTTTTCCATTCGTCCTTGGTCATAATTGATCGATTTATACCTTTTTTGGCTAAAACCCGATGGTACATTATGTGTCCAATATAAGCATTTCTATTGTTAAAAGTTCTTCCTTTGCAAGTCTCACAGTGATAAACATTTTGATATGGAGTGTTACTAATAGAATCTTGTTTTGAGGGACTTTCCATTGTTGCAAATTCGTTATTTTGCACGATCTGAAATGTTGAAAGTTATAACAAACTACATAAGAATTTTTTAATAAAATGATTATTATTGACAAATTACGTATTCTTTTTGAGATTCAAAATCATTATTTTCAACAACAGATTCCGACCGTTTGGGAATATCAGCTTGGTCTTGAACATTTTCGGGTGGTCGAGATTTCTCCAAACGAGAATGATAACCCAAATGTTGCAGATAACTAGAGAAAAATAAACTTTAAATGTTGAAGAACAATTGATTTTTTAAAATAAACTAACTTACTTGGTTCTATCTGTAAATTTCTTTCCGTCACATTTTTTACATTCATACTCATCTTGGACTGGAACATCCACTCTTGCCCGTCTTTTCCTTTTATTACCAGCTGCGTGTTGTTTTAGTGCTGCTTTGCTGGTAAAGATTTTCGGTTCTTTTCCACAACAATGACAAACGTAAACAATTGGATTTTTATTTGTATGCTCAGCTTTCATATGTTGGATGTACTCCATTCTTTCGTAGAAAGTGGGCAGATCTGAACATTTGTTGCAAGTATAATAGTCTTGATCGTAAGGAATTTCATCTTCGTTGACACCATTTTCTTTTTGTA
This sequence comes from Proisotoma minuta, assembly GCA_034698145.1. Classification (NCBI taxonomy): domain Eukaryota; kingdom Metazoa; phylum Arthropoda; class Collembola; order Entomobryomorpha; family Isotomidae; genus Proisotoma; species Proisotoma minuta. Next base: position 23,204 of record JAQIXN010000373.1, read on the forward strand.
AGAGTGCAATTTTATCTGCAACTTCTTTGCACCCTTTTTCAATGAATACGAAGGCTGAGGAAACATCCTTGACAATTTTTTTGGGACTTGTTTCAAATGAGCCGGCTTCTAATTCATCATCATCATCAAAATGAAAATCAGCTTCAACTTCAACTTCAATTTTTTCTATTTTGCTTGAAGGGAGGGGCAGTGTTTCGTTAGATACAACACTTACACGTCGTTTACTTTCATTCACAGACATCACAGCAGGAACAGAAAAGGAAGGGGCGTGAAATTTTTCTTCATGTTGTGTCACTAATTCCTCACTCTCAAACCCTTCACCACATTGACCACAGCAAATTTTTCCAACACTGCGATGGACCCGATCAATATGGAACCATAAATCCTCCTCGTGAGAAAAGAAACGGTCACATGTGAGGAATTTGCAAGTAAATGCTGAGGGAACAGCTGCTAATTGTTTTGAAGTAGAGTGTTTTGGTTCTGGTTTCGTCGCATAAGCAGCTGCAGACGTCGAAGGCCTGTGACAAGTTGCTTCATGTCGAACAAGATCTGCGGCGCTGAAACTTAAAGGGCACTCAGGACATAAGAAGTCATTAAAATTGTTTGATTTTGTTTCCTTCGTGTCATTGGCATTATGTAAACTGCAACGTTGGTTATGAAGCATGCTTTCTGAGAAGGATTTCAAATTGATTCCGCAATTCCCACATCTATGATGTTTACGAAGATGTTTGACAGCAGGACCAATGGTTTTAAAATTGATTTTACAGTAAGGGCACTTGACTTTGAAATTTGGTGGGTTCAAATCGCAACGAGCTTTATGTTTGCTTAAATATTTCCTATCAAATCCGTTGCCGCATGTGTCACATTCTAATACAGTTTTTTTTAATTCCTGCAGTGGCGGTGATTGAGGCTTATCCTCCTTGACATTCTGACTTGGCGGAGATACACTGGACGAAGATTTACTATGAGTTGGTTTGTGTATAATGAGCTCCCTTGGAGATAAACGGACGTTGCACGTCGAACATTTGTACGTTTTTAGTTTAAGGGAATTTGGGGGAAGTTTTTCATTCTTGCAGGTTTCTCTGTGCATAAGCCCTTCTCCAGTGTTGGCAAAATCTACATAAGTAACATAACGAATTAACACATTTATTTAGTTAAAACTTGAATATTTTAGGTTACCGTCCCTTACCTTGACCACATCTCTGACATTTGTGAAAAGCTTTCAAGTGCTTGAGTACCCCTTTAACAGCAACAAACAAAGTGTCACAATATGGGCATTTGGTTCTTAGCTTTACGTCAGGGTTTTTAGGTGACATTCCACACATTGTGGATTTTATCAGATGTTGTCGTAAGTAAATAGGAGAGCTGAAGCTTCGTTTACATTTATCGCAGTTAGTTTGTGACTTTTCTTCGTCAACGACATGACCATGATTATCATTGTCATTGCTGTTGTCGTGTTTGGATGGTGTAATGCTGAATTTTGCAGGGGCAAGTGAAGTTGATGGGACTGTCATATGATTATTTTCTTCAGAAGTATCCGGAAGCTGCTCGAAAAAGTTGTCAAGTTCAACATCTTCTTCAATATTATGCTCTTCAACTTTTATTCTGACTAATCCATCACTAACATTTGAATTTTGGCTGATTTGATCTGGGTCTTTTTTCTGTCTGGCCACGGCACAAAGTTCCATGTGTCGCCGCAATGGGACTGGTTTGCAGAAAAAAGCTCCGCAATGACAAGGACCACATTTTCCACTTTTTTCAGAATGTATGACAGAATGTCGCGTTAAATTGTATTCAGTCAAGAACTGGATTTTGCAAATGCTGCAGATAAAGTTCTTTTCAGTCTTGGATCTGTTTGAGGTGCCCACACTGCTTGGGGTCGCACTTTTTCTTTTTGGCGTGGACGTGGGCGTAGGCTGTTCTTGTGTCGAAAATGTCGAAATTTGATTTAAAACTTCGTCCGCCGCTTGTTTAAGTTCTTTTGTGAGGACGACGCTGGGGAATTGGATTTTGACACCTTTCCATGTCAATTGGACAGGAAGTTGGCTGGCAGGGGGAAGATTTTGGTGGACAATCACTTTTTTGGGACTGCTGTCATCGTCACACGACGACATTGTGAATTAAATCAACTAAAATATAGAAAATATATTATTTATCCAGATAAAAATGTACAAATATTGAAAAACTGCTCAAAATTACTTTTCCATTTTCAAAAGTGCTTATCCGTCCAACATTTCTTAAAGAAACAGCTGCAAAAAATAAAGTTGTTTTAAGCAATTTACGATTATAGGAATTAAACAATTGCAAATTACATTTCTCTGTTAACTTCCCCACAATTTGAAAAATATCAATCTTAATTTAGATAACTGATTTAATTGATTTATCTTGTTGTAATTAAATTAGATCAAATCTAAAAAATGGAAGAAAGCGGAAGATTTTTTAGTGTTCGCTCAAATTTACCACATATTCGGCGTTGTCTCTGAAAATGAGCTTCATGAAAATTAATTTTACATCAAATAATTTTCAAAAAACATTATTTCCACGTTGTTTTTAAATTATATGCCAAATGAACTTTCAGCAGGTCAAAAGGACACGAGCCAATTTAACCATCAACAATTATAAAAACAAAATAATGCATCATTAACGAACAAAGCACTTAACATTCAAGTTGGATTTTTGATTTAAAATTAAATGATATCGTTGATGAATAATTCATTTCCTTAATTCTCCCAATAATTACAATGCACTATGCAATGCAATGCTATGCGATAAGGTAATTTTCCTAAAAAAAATGCGAAGATTGACAGATTGTTTTTCTCCAGTGACACCTCCGAAGAATCGTGGCCGAGAATTAATTCGCTTCTTTAAACTTGAATCATTCAATTTCATCAAACTAATTTCTAGGATAGACAAGGGAAAATGTTCCGAGCATCAATCCCCACTTTTGAAGAGCATCAGAGCGTGGAAACTGTTTTGCTCACACTTGGTAACAAATATCTCAAATTGTCTCCATTTGTCTCAATTTTATTTTCAGGTGGATTCTCAAAATTCCAACTTTGGGCATGTTTTTCCATCCTTTCCCCCGAAGTGGGGGCAGCCGCCATTGCAATGCTAGTTTTTATTTATATTAAAATTAATTAAACTATGTAAACAAAAATTTGTATATTTAGGATTCCCGTGTTCATTGGAAGAGATCCGCATTCGAATTCAGTCGACGGCTGGGTCAACAAAAATCAGACTTGGTGGTCGATTAATTCCGTGGTTGAAGAGGTGTTTGTTTAAGTTCTTTACTTCAATTTACATCTGAAATTTTGAATATATATTAAAGTGGGGGCTTCATGGAGAATTTGCATGGATGAATGATATGCTCACGAGCGTCTTTATGGGTGGAATGATGTTTGGGGCTTTTTCAGGTTTTTTTCATAATCTTTCATGGTAATTTTCATTTTCAGATTTTCATTTTCAGCATCCCAAATGTCTGATAGATTTGGAAGAAAGAAGATCCATTTTCTGCTTGTGTTGTTAATGACAGTTTTCGGAAGTGCTTGTGCTTTTGCCCCGAATCCTTATTTGTACGCAGCTCTCAGATTTGTGGCAGGGATTGGGGTCGGAGGTTAGAACCTTTTTTATTCAAAATGTGTTAATTGTTAAAATTAATAAATTGTTACAATTTTCAGGGTACTATTGCATCTACAGCATTTATCTGATGGAGTTCCTCACACCGAGTTGGAGGGTCATTTGTGGGAGCATCAGTTTCTGGTTTTTGGGAGAAATGATTTTGGCACTGTCCGCATATTTCATCCACTCTTGGAGATTGCTTTCATTGTTGATAACTCTCCCTTCTGCTCTAATGCTCTTTACATTCCCGTAATTAAATTAATCAATTTTGAAATAGCTAAATATTATGGTTTCATATCTTTTCCCTGTAGTTTCATCCCGGAGACTCCTCGATGGCTTCTTTGTCATTCTAAAGGTTCGCAAGCTGCAAAAGTTTTTGGAACAATTGCTAAATGGAATGGGACCCAAAAGCCATCAGAATTGGTCATAGACAGTTTGAAAAAAGCAGTGGAAGGAGAACAAGCTGCGTCGTCAGCGGATGGATCAAAAAATAGTTTGATGCTTCTTTGGAGCAATTCTAAACTTCGGAGGGAATTGATCACATTTATTTTCCTGTTTTTCAGCCTGGCTTTTACTTATTACGGGATAAGCTTCAATGTCAAAAATCTTAGTGGCGACCCATATTTAAATATGTTTTATATGGGGCTCGTGGATGCCGTAAGTTATCAATTTGTGAAGCAGCCAAATGTAAAAAATTTATTTATGTATATTTGTTATAGTTTGCTTTCCCTGCCGGATCTGTTTTCAGCAATCCGTAAGTAGTAATTTAAGACTTTAACTTCATCTTTTATTACTGAACAATGTTCTACAGACTTGGTCGCCGTCTTGTGACCTCTCTATTTCTGACATTTGGTGCCATAACGCTGAGTGGTCTCATCATAATTGAGAGTTGGGCAGGAGGACTTTTGCTGGATCACGAATTTTGGATAACTTTGTTCAGTTTTCTTGCGAGGTTTGGAGTGGCGGGGGCTTGGGGTGTGGTCACATGTTTTGCATCAGAATGTTTCCCAACAATTGCACGCTCAACGGGCTTAGGATTATGCTGTCTTGCTGCCAATTTGGGAGGTGTTTTAGCACCTCAAATTGCTTTTGCCGGAACTTGTACGTTTAAATGAAGTATTTTAAAGCCTTATATTATAATTGCAAATATTATTTTGTTTTAATTTAGTATGGCCTGCAGCCCCACATTTTGTCTTCTGCGTTATAATTGTGATCTCTGCATTAGCTTCATGGACATTGCCAGAAATGTCGGGGAAACCTCTGCAAAATTTTTAAACGAAATATTTCATTAAGTTTTTGTAAAATTGTGAATAAATGCGTATGTTGCAGATACTTATTATTAGAAAATCTATTTAATTTTTCATGCAGGAAATTGGTGTCATTTCCCTATATAATTAAAAAATAAACTTGACATTCAATTTTATTCTCAATTCTATTGTATTTTTAAATGACGTTTATAAGTTGGGGAATTCTATTTTCACACCATTGACCATAGAAGTTTTTGAGAAGAAGGTGTTTGCATTCAACACTTTGCAATGTCCATTGTTTTCTATAAATGTCAGACGATGTTTTTTTGTGTGAGAAATTTATAAATATTATGTAATTAATTAATGTCGCCTGAATTTAGAGGACTTTCAACTGTCCAGTTCACATGATAAACAAGTATCATTCCAGTTAAAATAATCAATTTTCAAATGTTATGACGTATGAAAACAGTCCACATTGTGGACTCCACAATTCTCCACACGTTAATCTAAAATCAGATTCATAAAATGCTAGTATAGTAATTGCGGCATTATTCTAAATTATTTTCATAATTAAAGAGCGTCATGCTGCCAAATTGTGAGAATTTTTGAAATGAATAGGTATATATATGATTTTACCGAACAATGAACCAAAATGAAGGGTGAATAACATGTCAATACAATATGCGAATCGCATAATGCGATAGACGAACTTATGAACTCCTTAATGATTAAAATGTGTGAATATTTAATTAATGAACAAGAATCCAATAACAAAAAAGTGTCTGGAATGTCCAAGAAAAAATTGCAATTATTCTCGTCCAGTTTTTTGCAAAGGTCGGATCGTTTTTTGTCAACTTTGTCAATTGTCTTTAGAAAATTTTGATTTTGATTAACTTTTCATTCAACTGAATCAATCGGAAATATGACTGGTAGAAATTAGAAATTTAAACAACTAATTTTTAAAACTGTTCAAAATTGTTTTAAAATTTTAGGTTGGTGTGAAGAAGCTTGGGTCACGGTTGTCGTTGACGATGGGCAGGCTTTGAATGCCCTAATTTTAGGACGATCATTGCGATGGACAATGACGAACCGGAAAATGCTGGTAATTCTTGGCCAAGCTGTGTCAACTTTGATGAGGAAACGACTGGAATTTGAATTTGACGCATGCCTAAAAATTTACGACCCACCAAATTCATTAAATGCGGAAACTTTTGGAAAAATATTTTGCTGGAGTTTGACCTTGTTAAAAAAAGTGGTTTATGTCAACTCTAACCTTGTGGTATGTACATTTTATGTAAATTTAAATTCAATAGTTTTTACATGCCTAAATCAATTAAATATATATGTACTTTAGGCTGTTCGGAACTTTGACAACATTTTTGAAACAACTCAATTTGGCATTCTTTTTCGGAATAATGAGCGTGGAATGAAAGAAACTCTTTTGGCTACTTTTTCTCCTTCATTGGATGTCTTTGAGAAAATAATGGAAAGGATTTCTGCTGGTAAATCTAAAAAAATACGTTTGATCAAAACAATAATCAATGGACAAATTGTAGGTAAAGGCAACGGACTTTCTTTGGACTCTATCTTTGAAGATTGGTTTCTTGCTCATAATTCCGAAATGATTAATAAAAAAACTGTGACTGGGTTGGATTTTTCTGGAAAAATAAAAACTTATAAAAAACGGTACATGTGAAGATAAATGAAAATTCATTGGCTAATAATCTATTTAAACAGGAACAATTTGAATGCTGCTTTTCTCCATTTTAAAACCAATCCCCAATTTGTTGAGAATGTTGTAAAGCAACCAAACCACTTGAATGATTTTGAGCTGGTAAATTGTTATTTTTTATTTAAAAAAAAATATGTTTAACCAATTTAATAATTTTCAGAATATGCTGGAATTTTGGAGACTGCTTTATTTGCAAGTCAACCCTTCCCATCCGGCCGATAATACGATTTCAACCAATCCAGAACATTATAACAACGAACCCATTGCAATTGTCGGGATAGGATGCCGTCTCCCCAGTGCCAACAATCTGGAAGAATTTTGGAACTTGTTGATTAACAAACAAGAGGCAATTGTCCCTGTTCCAGACTTTAGATGGACAGCAGATCAGCATTATACCAAAATCACGGAAGAAAATCGGAAAATTGAAGCTGGGTTCTTGAAATGCCCCATTGACGAGTTTGATGGTCGATTTTTCGGGATGAGTCCGATGGAACTTTCGTTTACAGACCCTCAACAAAGATTGCTATTGGAAGTTGCCTGGGAAGCTTTAGAAGACGCTGGAATTTCAGCCTCTACTTTGAAGAACGTCCGTGCCGGAATTTTCACGGGAACCTGGCTTAGCGACTACAAGGACTCATTGATTCAAATTGGTGCGACTCGTAAGGAATTCTATCGATCATATATGGGGAACGGAATTGGTGCCAGTGCTGGAAGGCTTTCGCACTTTTTTGGAACAATTGGGAGTAATATTGCAACAGAAAGTGGATGCTCTTCTTCAATTGTGGCGGTTGGACTTGCTGTTAAAAGTCTTAGGAGCGGGGACTCTGAAATTGCTCTTGCCTGTGGCGTCAATTTGTTATGTCACCCATTTTCACACAAGGAATTGAATTCCATTGTTTCGCCTGATGGACGATGCAAAACTTTTGACGAAGGTTTAAAAATATAGATACATAGCGACAAAATTTCATGAAATGCTTTCTAATTTCAGCTGCCGATGGATTTGGACGAGCTGAGGGTTGTGGTGTATTGGTTCTGAAAAGACTGTCCAACGCCGTTCGAGATAACGATAGGATTTATGCTACGATTCGAGGCTACGGAGAAGCTCAAGAGGGTAAAAGTCAGTCTATGGGAACTCCAACAATTTTTTGCGAATCCTTGGCCATGCGTTTGGCTTTAAAAGATGCCAACATTGCTCCAAATCAAGTTTCCTTTGTGGAGACACACGGCACCGGTACGATTAACCATATCAAAGAAAATCATTTTTATACTGGGGGGTTTCTAACTTTTAGTTTGTTTTATTTTTAGGGACCCCAGTGGGTGACCCCCTAGAAATGGAGGCCATTGCTCAAATTTACTCTGACGGAAGAATTCAGCCCCTGATTGTGGCGTCTGTAAAATCCAATATAGGTCACACTGAATCCTGTTCAGGAATCACGGGAATTATTAAAACTGTGCTGTCTTTAAACCACGAGCTAATCCCAGCTCACATTGGATGCAAGAATTTAAATCCTCGGATTAATTTGGAGAAAACCCCAGCACAAATTCCATTCGAACCGATTCCTTGGAAAAGAGAAAAGGGTAAAAAGCGTTATGCTGGAATCAGCTCTTTTGGCATCACGGGGACGGATGCTCACATAATTCTCGAAGAGTCACCAATTCTTCCAACCGTGAAAAACATGAAAAAAGATCTACCGAAAAATATTGTGACATTTTCCGCAAAAACAGAAGAAGCTTTGGATCAATTGCTTGAAGACTATCGAGCTTATTTGGGGCAAAATGAATTTGTTCTGTCGGATGTCGCTTTCACGGCAAACACGGGAAGAGAAAAGCTAATGCCGTTTAGAGCAGCCATTGTGGGGTCTAATTGTGCTGAAATTGTTCGAAAACTTGAAAAGAAATCTTACAATAAACAACAATGTCAACAATCGGAAAGACCAAAGCTTTGTTTCCTTTTCACAGGCCAAGGTATCTTATCTAACATCTAAAAATTTATCTAAAAAAATCTCATTTAATTTTTTAATTCAAAAAATCAGGAAGTCAATACAATGGGATGGCAAAAATGCTTTATGACCATTTCCCAGTTTTCAAAAAATATCTTGATTACTGTTTCGCAGGTACAATGATTCTTAATAACTGAAAGATTCTTATTTGTGTGATGAAACAAAAATTGTTTTATATAGGACTTGAAAAGTACGATGTATACATTCGTGATGTGATGTGGTCTGAAAAACCTGATGAAAGGATACACCACTCGTTTTATAGTCAAACTTCCATATTTTGCGTGGAATACGCTCTTTTCAAACTTTGGACTTCATGGGGCATCCAACCTGACATGGTCGTTGGAAATAGCCTGGGCGAATTTGCTGCGGCTACTGCTGCTGGAATTATGTCAATTGACGACGCGCTAAAAGTCATCGCCCTTCGAACCCTGATGTTGGAATCTCTTCAAAAAGGAAAAATGATTGCAGTTCGCTCAGATCTCAAAACAACAGAGACGATGCTGAAGCAAGTTGCAAACAACAAATCAGACTTTTGGCTGGATGTTGCTTGTATTAATTCACCCCGGCAAATTGTTCTTGCTGGCTGGCAGAACAATATTCAGCTATTTGAAGAAATGTGCAAAAACAACGGAGTGCCCACGTCCATTGTCCAAACGGACAAGGCCTACCACTCGAGACATATGAAGCCAATGGTTGGAGAATATCGGAAACTTTTAGAATCAATCAAATATTCCCAACCAACTTGCGACTACATTTCAGGAAACACTGGAAAACTTTTGAAAACTGGAATGAATGCAGATTATTGGGTCAACCATTTGGAAGATTGTGTGAGGTTTGCAGACGCGAGTGTAGCGTTGTATGAAAACGGAGCTAGATTTTGTTTGGAGATCAGTCCTCATCCTATTCTTTCATCCCTTTTTGTTTCCAACATTGAAGAACAAATTAAAAATCCCGAACCCATAAATTGTATCCCATCTCTGAGACGTGGAGAAGATGACATTGTAACAATTCTAAATGCCTTAAGTTCTGTATTTTGTAACGGTTTTGATATAAACTGGAAACAATTTCATAAAGCGGCTAAAGGTGAGAAAATCCCTCTTCCATTTTATCCCTTCACGAGAAAAAAACATTGGTTTGAAATCCCACGAATTGGAAAAGAGAACAATGGAAAGGAGCTTCATCCATTGATTGGAGCTGCACTTCCAAACGCCACATCTAACAAAATATTTCAAAGTTTCCTACACAGCTCAACCCAGTCTTGGATGTTGGATCATGTCATAGGAAAATATGTAATTTTCCCGGGAGCGGGTTACATTGAAATGTTTTTGGCTGCGGGATATGCATCAACTTTGGCATCTTTTGAAGATTTTAGCAGCTTGCCTACAACTCCAATTTCTGTGGAAAATGTTGGAATTCTCTCACCCCTTGAAATTAATTCGGAAACTGCAACTGCATTGCAAACAATAATTGTAAATGAGAAAGACGGCTTTAAAACTGGCTCAATTTATCAAAAAACCGAAGAAAAATGGATTAGCCATGCAAATGGAAAAATTACTTTTGCAATCAACCAAAAAAATCCCAATGACAATTTAAAACTTGACGAAATAAAAAAATCTTGGAGCCTTGGCTCAGATCCAGCTCAATTCTACAATCAGTTGTCTACTTATGGACTAAAATTTGGAGAAACCTTTAAAAGTTTGAAGAAAATTTGGAAAAATGAAAAGGAAAATGGATCCATTGTTGCTGAAATTTTGATACCTTCTGAAGAATCCTCGAATTTTTTTATTCATCCCGTTGCCATAGATGCAATGATACAATCCCTTATAATGACAAAAACAGACACAATCAGCAAACTTTGTGTTCCCGTCTCCATCCAAAATTTCACTTGGTTTGCAAAACCAGACTCGACAACTTGTTACATAAAAGTAGATAATGATTGCAGCATTTTATATGGAGAAAACTGTCAAAGTCTAGCAGAAATGTCCGGGGTACAAATAATAGAAACGGATCTGGAGACAATTAGCCGAGCTGTGGACTCTAATAAAATATCACTGCCTCAAATGTTTGAAGATATTTGGAAGTCAGACCAATCATCCCCTGCGATTTATAACACCGAGCCAAGATTCCAGTCTGATTTTCTACAAAATGATATTAAATTTGAGCTGGAAAAGTTTCTTAGTGGTCGAAATTTTAATGACCGAGTTATCGCTGCCTTTTACCGGACAAACGAGATTGTGACTCTTTTCACAATGCAAGGATTCCAACAACTAGGTTGGCCTTTTAAGCTTGGAGATGTTGTGAAAATTAAGGAATTTATGGAAAATTCAAACATAATTTCCAAATTTTTACTTCTTGTTCGAAGACTATTTGAAATCCTAAAGGAAGATGGCTACATGGAAGAAGTATCGGAATATGAGTTCAAACTTGTTCAAAATTTCCCCTCTCCCACAGAAATTTCGGAACGGTTAAATGAAGAGGAAAAACTTAATTCATCAAACAAATTTATCGAAGCGGATTTGGTTTTCGCTTGCATGTCGAAATTAAAGCCTATACTTTTAGGAAATGAAACAGCTCTTCCAATTTTATTTCCGGAAGATGATGCGGCCGTGTCCGCTGACCAATTTTACAAACGTTCGGAAACGACAGAGACAGCCAGCCAACAGCTTGGTGACTGCATAAGCTATGTGATCAACAACCGATTTCAAATGGCGGGAGAAAATTTACCGCCACTTCAAATTTTGGAAATTGGCGCTGGAACAGGATCTGCAACTTCTGTGGCGTTGCCGCTATTAGAAAAATCCGGGATAAATTATACCTACACTTTCACTGATCTCTCTACAATGTTTTTCATAAAAGCTAATAAACGTTTTTCCCAATATTCAAAACATTTACAATACAAAATACTCAACATTGAAAATGATCCAATGTCTCAAGGATTCTCCCCTTGTCAATATGATCTCGCTATTGCCTCAAACGTTCTTCATGCCACACAGGATTTGGCCGAAACTGTGAGAAATACTCGGGTTCTTTTAAAGCCTCGAGGAATGTTTGTAATTCTGGAAAGTTTTCTCCCAATGAGATACACTGATGCTTCTTTTGGACTGTTGGATGGATATTGGAGATTTACGGACCATGACCTCCGACCTTATCACACTCTTATTGATGACCGGAAATGGAAATTATTACTGGAAACATCGGGATTTGCTTCGGCTATAACTGCAAATTTATCGCATGACACTTCCGGTCTCATTGTAGGAGAAGCTTGCAATTCTATCGTAAAATATAAGAGTCCAAAGTTGAACGAAAGAAAATGCTGGATTGTTTTGGGCTCCCCTTCAGCACTTAGGGATAAATTGGAAGAACAATTAGATTTGTTGGATAGGAAAATTTGTAAGATGGAATACGGAGACAGGTTTCGAAAGCTGACAGATTTATATTATACCGCGAGAGCTTCGGAACTTGAAGATTGTCAACTTGTTTTTAGTCAATTAAACTCTTCCGAGATCGAAGGGATTATTTATTTGTATGGGATGGAGGCGGAAAAAGGTCAAGAACTAGTTGCTCAAGGTTACCTCAATCTGATGAAGACAACTACAGCACAAAGATGGACTTCGGGGCCCCCAAGACTTTTAGTGGCAACTGAAGGTGTGACTTATATGGATAATACGGATCAAGAATCAAAGCTTCCGACTTCCGCAACATTATGGGGCATGACAAAAGCGTTGAAAACGGAATTTCAATACAATGCTAAAACAATGGATTTGAGTGTCGGGGATTCGGCGACGGACAAAGTACAACAAATTATATCGGAACTTTGGAAGGATGATCCGGAGCCAATGATTGCTGTTCGAAATGGAATAAGACACATCCCACGGCTGCATTATGCCAAATTCGCTCAAGTTCCGTTAAATTTACCAAATTCCGACCGTTTTTCCTTAATACATCACTCAACTTCAAAGACAATTGCGGATTTAAAATTTGGAGTGGCTTCAAAGCTGCCATTACCTTCAAATGGAATTGAGGTCAGAGTTGTAGCCTCTGGATTGAATTTTAAGGATGTGTTAAATGTCATAAAACCAGATGCACAGTTTGAAAATTCAAATTCGGTTGGAGCAGATTTTTGCGGTGTGGTCACTTCTGTAGGAGATCAAGTTAGGAGATGGAAGGTTGGGGATTCTGTGCTTGGATGCAATTTCGACGGAGGGGCGCTTCCTAGTCATATCACAACCACTGAAAATGGAGTTGTGGGACTTCCGCAAAATATGACGTATGCCGAAGGGGCGACATTGCCAGCGGTCTTTGCCACTGGTACGAGTACCTATATATTAATCATTACAATACAATAAATAAGCTTTTATACATTTTATATATTCCACAGCATATCACTGCTTAATCACCATTGGAAACTTACAACGCGACGAAGTTGTTTTAATCCACGCGGCTTCTGGAGGAGTTGGCATATGCGGCATCCAAATTGCCCAACAATTAGGAGCAACTGTAATAGCCACAGCCGGAAGTCATAAAAAGCGCCAGTTTTTGAAAACAAAACTAGGACTCCAACACGTTTTCAACTCTCGAACGCTCCAATTTGGGCAGGAAATTCAAAGAGTTACTAAAGGTCAAGGGGTCCAACTTGTCCTTAATTCCCTGACAAGTCCAGGTTTCAAAGAAACATCATTGGCAGCATGTTCGGGAAAAGGATCACGATTTATCGAAATTGGAAAACTCAATATTTGGACAACATCCGAAGTTAGCAAACTAAGACCGGATGTCCGCTACGAAATTGTGGACCTTACAACTGTCTCTCACAAAACTTGGGAAAATTTATTCACACAATTAGATAATTGGCTAAAAGAGGGGAAAATCAAACCCATTCCTCTTACAAGCTTTGACGCAGTTTACATTCGAGATGCGTTGTATTTTCTCCAAAAAGCAAAACACATTGGGAAAGTTGTTGTTCAGTTACCTAACGAAAATAAAGTTTGTTCATTGTTTAACTCTCGAAGCAGCTACTTAATAACCGGAGGTCATGGTGGAATTGGCATCGAGGTTGCCAAATGGATGATCTCGCTTGGTGCAAAAAATCTTATGGGTCGAAGTCTACCAAAAGAACAAGTTTGTGAGGTCATCTCTTCCTTGAATTCCTCAGGGGCTAATGTGCAGTCTGCCCAAGGAGATGTGAGCAGTTTAGAAGACTGTAAAAAGGTTTTGGAGATAATCAAAACTAGCTCAAATCTTCCTCCTCTGAGGGGAATTATGCATGCCGCAGGGGTTTTAGCAGATGACCTTATTGTCAATCAGAATTGGAGCAAATATGAATCCGTTTTCAATCCTAAAGTAAAAGGGGCTTGGAATCTACACCAATTGACATTGGATGAGCCTCTCGAATTTTTTGTTATGTATTCCTCTTTTTGTGGTAAGTAAATTATATTTTTTTTTATTTTCAAAATTTTAAGCAATCGTCTCAATATATATATATATATTACAGCCTCATTTGGATTTATTGGTCAAAGCAATCATGCGGCAGCAAATTGTTACCTGGACAGTTTAGCCGCATATAGAAGAAACTCTCTTGGACTACCAGCCATGACCATTAATTGGGGTCAATGGGGTCAAATTGGTGTGGCTAAGGACATTGACTTTCCTGGAGTCTCCCCTTTTACCCCGACCCAAGCTTTCAACGCTTTGGAATTGTCCATGAGACACCATAAGCTCCAACTGACTGTTTTGGAGGCGGACATGTCCCATCTTAAACAAATTTTCTCATGGACCAAATCATACTTTTCAGAAATCAAACAAATACAAAATGGCAAAGGAGATGTTAAAAAAATGGAAATATCCACGCAAAAATTCTGGGAAGATTATGATTCTGGAAACAATGAAGCAAAAATATTACTTGTCCAGTCTGTTGTCGCCAACACGGTTTCATTTATACTGCAATTGAGCTCGGACGACAAATTAGATGTGAGTCAATCCTTCCAAGCAATTGGGATGGACTCGCTAATGTTAGTCGAGTTAAAAAACCTTCTCCAAAGTATTTTCGGCTCACGAGTTTCCTTAAAAGTTTCCGATCTTACAGACTGCAATTCTATAGCGTTGCTAAGTAACAGACTAATTGACATTATCGAGGGCAAAGATGAAACTCCGGAGGAAGAATTCGATCAAATTGTGGAATCAGATTCCACTCTTCCCAATCACATAAAAGCTGTTGAGGGACGTCGGATTATGGAGCCAGGGGAAATTAGTTCTGTCCTTCTTTTAGGCTGTACTGGAAATTTAGGGTCACATGTCTTGGAACTTTTGTGCAAAAATTCACAAATTTCAAAAATAACTGTAATTATTCGTTCGCATTCTGATGAAGCTGGGAGGATAAAACTGGAACAGAATTTGAAAGAACGGGACCTTAATTTTGATATGAGAAAAGTATCATTCCTTTCTGGGGATCTTTGCAAAGAAAAGTTCGGAATAAATGAGTCAATTTACACCGATTTATGTGACGAAATTGATGCCGTATTTAATTGTGCTGTTAAAGCAAATCATTTGGAACAATATCGAAAATCTGATGGGGTCAACATTCGATCTGTAAATGTTCTCGGAACAAAGCACATTTTGGAATTTGCTGGCACAAACAAAACAAAGTGGATTTATCATGCTTCATCTTTACTCTACATTAGCGCAAACCCCAATGAGGAAATTTGTCCAGAAAGCTGGCCATTGAAATCAGAATATATTGAAGTTAAGAAAACAACGGGCTACGCTCTTTCAAAATTTATTGCAGATATTTTAGTAGAACAGGCTGCGGAAAATGGAATTCCTTGCAAAGTTTTCCGATTTCCTTATTTAGCAGGGGATAGTCGAAGTGGAAATGTGCCTGTTAAGGAAAATCATGTATTTTGTCGCTACATTTCCTATTTAAAGTTAGGACTGATGCCGACACTTCCAATGCCATTATTACTGATGCCTGTGGACAAATGCGCAGAGCTTTCGTTAAAAATATTCCTCTCCCAAGAAGCATCTTGTGGCGTTTACAATGTGACAAATCCCCACCATCAGTTTGAACACGAAATGATTGAAATGGTTTCCGAACTTGGGTTCAAAGTCCAGCTTGGAAGTTTTGAGGAATTTTCCCAAAGGATGGACGCAGATGGAGAAACTTCTCCATTGTACCATGTCAAGGAAATGTATTTGGACAAGGAAAATGTTAGCAAGATAATTGCAGGGAGCAGTGCTTTTCAGAGCTATCTGGAGAATCCCGAACAGTTCTTTATCAGTCGGAAGTTGGCCAAATTGTTTCCGAATATTGAAGAGTTAATTGAGCAGCCTTTAGAAACACTGAGGAGAGATTTAAAATATGCCAAGAGTAAAGGGCTCTTATCTCAGTTTGGAATGTGAATAATTATGGATTATTTTATTTAATTAATTTATAAAGTTCTATTATATTTATTGGGAAAATAGTATTTGATTTTTGGTTGTATAGAAACTGTCTTTTTCTGGACAAATAAAATTTAAAAATATGTAATTTAATAGCTCCAGATAATCACAACGGTTAAAGGAGAGAGCTTTAAAGCTAAACACAATTCCTATATAATCTCTAACCAATTTGAGCACACTCGGATTCACTTCATTTTTAAACTTTTCTATGTATTTTCCATTGAGGATCTTGATAATCAAAAACTACAATTTGAATCCCCGGAAAATTAGCTTCCAGTAGTCCCTTAATTCTATACAGGTCTTGTCCAGGAGGGGCAAATGTCCCTGAATTATTGTCCACATAAAGCACTTTTCGTCCGTCGTTGACCTCAATCCAAAATTCTCCAGCGTAAAAAACTTCGTAGGCTGCACCGGCGTGAAGAGCATGTTTCGAACTGTTTAAAAAAGAAATATGATTTTTAAATTCAAATTAATAAATTGTAATCAATATGAATACCTCATATCCACACGCATGGTGGCCCCACATCGGGAAAAACGCAAAGAATCATCCAACAATACATAGGTATAAACCTCAGGACCATTGGGGTTGGAATTTTGTCTTGGAAAAATCGAACGAATTGTTTCTATAGAGATTCCACCAGCCTGAAAATAAAATATACATACTTATTTGAAACTTTATGATTTTTTTCATTTCCAAACTAAATTACCTCCGTATCCCTGTAAGTTTCAAGGAGTTGGAAAAATGCATCCGCCGTTCTTTCCAACGTCCCCTCAACATTTCCATCCCTCCCTGATCGGCCTGAATACAGGATGGAGTGTTCGGCAGAAATAGCGTTTCTAAGGGCACATGCCGCGGGGGTGTCTGAGTAAATGTGTTGTCCGGGGGGATAGTCGTGGTTCCAACTTTTCTTGGTTTGGAAATACTTAGGAATGTCGTGCAGTCGAAGTTTAAAGTAGTGGTAGTTTTTCCCTAGAACGGCCTGCGTTAGTTTTGGGGCGTTTACTCGATACGGGATCTTTTCCAAGGGGACGACAAAGCCGAGGGGGGAAGGGGCTGTGGAGGACTGGACCGACGGCGGAAGCACCCACCCGTATTCTACCGACATTATGGCTGAAATTGTGAATTGTTATGTTAAAGGAAGTTCAGATAACCATTTTATCTTATTTACCTGAACAGGAAGAGGTTGTTGTTTAACGCAGATTAGTGATTATTTGGGCTACAAACTCATCTTTGCAAATTTTAATTTATTGAGTAGCTATCACAATTTGCAAACAACTGGTTTTCTTTCTTCTATGATATTTAATGGCCATTGATTTCCTCCCACAAATAGAGCATTTTACCCCTGCTATATCTCAATAGTAGTATTATTAGCAATTGCTTTGCGAATTACTAATAGTAAATTGCTATATAGTCAGTATGAAAAGCTATAATCATTTTCCACGCCACGCAAGGCTTCTATGTCGTGTTCATATGAAATAATATGAATCATTGTTTTGGATGAATAATGCTATTTTGCATACGTGTATTTATCTGAATGTCTTCAATTATGGAAGCCGATGCTGAGATGCCTCTCAAACGTTTTATTTGCTTTGATTTGTATACATGGCTTTTTGGGCAAATTAAATTATCCACAATGAAACATTTGCAGCCTATTTTAAAAATTGACCCCATAAAATTAAAATGAATGCCATATTATTATACAACAGTGCAAAATATGTAAGTGCAGGCGAATGTCAAAATGTTACAATTTCGTGTTCTGGTAATTTTTCTTTTCCTCAAGGAAGCCGTAAGATATATAGTTTTAAATGTTATTAAATGTACGGAAAGTTAAACTTTTTTGAATAAATATAAATAGTCCCCCAAAGAACGAATTGATGTGGATGCAGACATAATAAAACCACATCAGTCCTGCAGTGGAAAACGCGTTACAATTTCCAAAGAAATGACGATAAAATTGCATTCTTCATTTGCAGGCTGTTACTTTGAGAAAAATGAGGTAGAAATCAAACTAACAACAAATGTGTCAAATAATTATGGATTGATATGTCGCAGTGCGCATATTTGTGCATGATGTTCAATTACGGGAATTTAATATCCAACGGAAAGCTCAATATTAAAGGGATTTCTACACAATTGGGGAAATTAAATTTGACAAAATATATACGTGATAAACTTGTTGGAGGTATAGAATTTTGTGGAAAAGATGGTAATAAGTAATCTATATTATTTAAATTTTCGTCAAATACAAGTTGATATTTTTAGTAAAGTTACCTCAGCCAATTAGTGAAGAAACGGAAATTTGTGATGGAGCAAAAGACTTTTTCAAATGTTTGGAGATAAAATATTGGGAAATTTGCATGGGAGATAAAGAAAAGTTTTTAGACATTATGTAGTACCGATATATTTGAAAAGAGTCTAAAATTTAGAATCTGCAATTAAATAAAAGCATAATAACCAGCTAAAGCTTTAGTGATCCCGAGAGCAGTATCAATGATGCACATTCCGCAAAGCAAAAGTTTTGAATGACGAGAGGCGAAAGCGAATCGACAAAATTCATTCCAAATTTGATCTTTAAAGGACTGCACGACCTCAGCTCCCTTTTTCTCAATTTGTACTTTGTTATTCCAATTCCAATGATTGCTCCTTTCCTCATCCCCAACATATTTTCCGAACGTTTGTAGAATCTGGCAGCAGCCGTCAAATCACGGAACTGTGACGGAACCACCCAAAGCGGATGAAATTGGGCTAGACCGTTTTTGCCATTATCCGAGACAGATTCTCATGTTTTCTTGTATTTAAATGTGGAGGAGGTAGTATGAGACTGCCCCAATACAAGATTATGCAGCATAAACTCCGCTGCTTTTCCTCTGTTTTTCGTCAAGGGCCATACCACGTTGAACGCACCAGTTCTCGTCCGATCACTGAAGTTAAGCAACGTTGGGCCC
>JAQIXN010000374.1:0-42163 GCA_034698145.1 Proisotoma minuta
TCGCAAAGTTGACACTGAATTTCAAGTATTTCAACATCTTTAAATTGTTTTTAGTTTAGTTTTGAAATAAATTTAAAATGCCATTAGATTGTGAGCTAAAGTGCGGACGACGGGCGGCGATGAAGGTAGTAAAAAAAAATTCTAAAATTTCAAAAAAGTCCCAATTAAAGTTCATATTTTCTAATCACTTTGAAATTAGCGACCTAAAACATCCCAAGCTCTCTGCCAGCCTTGTTTCTTTGCAGCATTTGAGGATGAAATTCATGAAACTATTGTCGCAGGGCGATTGTTCAAAGAAGGGGACTATGTCGCCGTCGCAGCCTCAGGGGGAAAGGATTCGACAGTCTTGGCATATACAATGAAGTTACTAAATGCACGACACAACTACGGTCTTAAACTAGTGCTTCTTAGCGTCGACGAAGGGATTACAGGTAAAATTTTCTAATTCCCAAGTTTAATAAGCGCTTAATTTCGTCATTTTGAAAGGTTATCGGGACGACAGCCTTGAAACGGTTAAAAGAAACGAGCAAGAGTATGAGATTCCCTTACAAATTCTCTCTTACAAGGAACTTTACGGATGGACAATGGACGAAATTGTAGCAGAAGTGGGACGAAAGAGTAACTGCACATTTTGTGGCGTATTCCGTCGCCAAGCATTAGATCGAGGAGCGGCGATGCTTGGAGTGGACAAAATAGTCACGGGACATAATGCGGATGACGTTGCAGAGACAATCCTAATGAATTTACTTCGAGGGGATGTCGCAAGATTGAGGAGATGTACTGCAATTACGACCGTGAGTGCTTATATTAGAATTTATTTTGAGACGAAAAATTATAAACGTTAATTTTTTTTTCTTGTTATACAGGGTTCTGAAGGGTCTCTTCCAAGGTGCAAGCCGTTTAAATATACTTATGAAAAGGAAATTGTGATGTATGCCTACTACAAAAAGTTGGATTATTTTTCAACCGAGTGCCTCTACTCCCCAAATGCTTACCGTGGCCATGTTCGGACCCTTATCAAAGATTTGGAAAGGATACGACCTGCTTCCATTGTGGATATCATTCATTCTGGCGAATCTCTGTCAATAAGAGAAGGCGTCAAAATGCCAACTCAAGGGACCTGTAGCCGCTGCAATTATATTTCTTCTCAAGAAGTTTGCAAAGCCTGTGTCCTCCTTGAAGGTCTCAATAAGGGACTGCCTCGTCTTGGGATAGGAAAGAGTTCAAAGGTTAAGGGACAACTAAAGACACTTGAAGAAAGCTGCGGGAAGAATTCTGAAGAAGGGTGCTGTGGGGGTGGAAGTTGTGCCTCAAAAAAACCAACACCAGAGACAACTACTGCAAAAGTTAAAAGTCGTCGTTTTGAGAAAAAACAGAAAAGGATACAAGAACGAAAAGTGTCACGGGAAACTTCGTCCACATCTTTGGAGCACGACAGCGTCGAGGATAATAATAACTATGAGTTGGATTTGGACGAAGATGGAGGCATAGGTGAATTTTTGGGATGTGGAGGATTTATTAAAGATGATGGACTAATCGATGACGACGAAGTTGGGACAATTCAATCAAAAGTTGATGCTAATTTAGACATAGAAAATTTAGGCCAGTTGGCTTCATCTATTTTAAGGCTCAAAGGAGCTTTATGATTGTTTTTGTTTATTCTTTCGCAATATAAAAGCGTATTTTAAAATAAAATCTTAAAATAATAGATTCAATCTATTAGGAAAATAAAATCTTAGTTTGAAAACTTTTTTTCGGAATGTTTTAAATTGGCACGAAAGCTGCATTTATCTAATTAAATAGTTGAAAGCTCGCTTTTCCTACAATAGCAAAATATTATGATCCCTTTCCAACCTTCGCTTTGCCTTTAATGGAACCTTTCCCATGAGATCTGTCAATTTTACCAGAAAATTTTGTTTTAGGTTTGAAAAACTTTAAAAATTTCAAGAAACCTGATGGCATCGGAAGCCCAGGCTGAGGTCCTGCACTCTGCTGGTAAAATACTTCCGAGCCCACGCACTGATATCCGTACACCACATGGTCATCTCCTCGAATTATCAACTCGTTGATTTTGGGATGACACCGAAAATCTTGATGCATGTGCTGAACGACTTCAAAGTCCATGGAGTGATTTGTTCTTCCTCCGCTTCGCAAGCTACGCCACACTGGCTCATAATGAAGATAGCAGTAATGGTCATGGGCGCCGTGGCCAAGGGACATGCTCTGCTCTTCTACGCCAGCTACTGCAGATTCCAGCTCGGAAATTGAACTTGAACCATACTCTCTTAACGTTTGAATAAGTTCGGTATCCTTTGAAGACCCTTTGTCCAGCAAAAGTAAAAGTCGCATCCCGCCCAAACTGTAAATGAAGAGGACAATGTCTTCATATTCTTCTGCAGGCTCAGAACAAATGCTTTTATCAAATCCCAACGGCCAAGGTAAATTTTGACTTTGATTTTGTGATTTTTCTCTGTCCGGGGATTGGATGTCACTCCGAAGTTTATTGTCTAATGAACTACCGCGACCAGAATCGCTCAACGCGTCAACTTCAGGACTAGAAAGTTTCCGAAAAGAAGACAGTAGACTGGACATTTGAAAGGGTTCAGAAGAGACTTGGAATTTGTGGATAATTCCTGGTTCAGCAAAACTTGCAGATTTTTGAGTCCGAACATGATCCAGCATTTCAGGTTCTTGAGCTGGAGGATTTTCGTACACGGGGGACATCATATCTTCAAATGTTGACCATCTACGTTTTGCTTTGGAACGAGATGATAAAGAAGAAGAAGACGATGAAGAAGAAGAATTGAAATTGAGGGCGAGATCTTTAGGTCGTGGTGTTTTATTAGTTTTCATAATAGGATTTTTTTCTAAAGGCGGCTCATTTTCCTTTTCTTTTTGATTTATTTCTATTTTCTGAGGTATTTGCTTAAATGATTTTTCACCTTCGTCGTCTTCAGGTTTGTCCTTGTCTGGATTTGGATAAGCAAACTCATCTAAATAATATTGGGAAATGTTTTTCCCATCGCTTCTTAGAAATGGGAATAAAGGATCTGTAATTGAGGTTGAAAACGTTTTCAAACTTGGTTTTACGATTGCTGCAGGATCATCCTCATTTTCGTTTTGATTATGATGAACACTTAGATTTTCCAAACTTTTCAATAATCTTTGTGAAATTGGTTTGTTATCACTTTTGTAATGATTTTTACTGGATTTGGACGAAATATTAGATTCTGAGCTGCTAGAGCTAATTACTGATTTTGAATTTGAAGAATGCTCGGCCAAGGATTCGGACGGCGTTGACTCTTCCAGTATTGAATTAATTTTGTTTTTGTTTTTTCGAATGTTTTTGGATAAATTTGGAGGAGTATTGGAAATTGAATTTGAGCCTCCAATTCCATTTGTCTTGGACGGAGACTGAAAATTCGATGCGGTTTTCCTCAATTCTTCTAGTTCCGTCCGTTTGACGTAAACTTTCAAAAGTTGGACTCCTGGGGGTATAGAAAAGTTACCCAAAGGGGCTGAATCTGCAGGCTTTTTTTAAATAAGAAGAAGAAAAATTATTATTGTTGATTTTAAATGTAAAAAAAAATACTTACTGGAAGTTGGTAGGGTTGAATAAACGCCAATTTGTGTGATAACTCTTGCATTAATTCCACTGCAATTACTCTGTAGAAAAATGTCAAATTTCTAAAATAAATCCTGATTGCTATATATTATATAATGGTGTTAAATACTTGTTCTGAAACATGACGATGCCTCCAAGAACTCCTTTATTCAGCATACAAGTTTGCAGTACTACCGTCGCACTAAGCGAAATATGACTAGCGCTCTGTTTCCCAAAACATTTAATGTTATTAGAAAAATTTCGCATTTTTTTAATGTAGAACAATACCTTTGGCAAATTTAAAATTGGCAGGATCCCAAACGTCAAAGCAAAAAGATCTCCATGATGTTGGGAAATTGGTATGTAATGGTCCATTATGGAGGATAATTTCTGACCTAAAGCTTCTCGATCTTGTCCCACGGCACTGAGAATATTGTCAATATCCTTATGAAAGAACTTTGTGATTTGGTAAAGAATATCAGCCTGCTTTTCTAGCAACCAGTCTGGCGTCACAGAGCTGCATCCAAGTGCCTAAATATATACAATTAGGTATACATTATTAATTTTTGGGAAATTTTGACCACTACCAAAATATATTGTTTTCCAAAATCCTTGAGTGCAAACTTTCCATTTGCCAACGACAAAATTTTTGGAGCCGAGAACATTTCTAATAGAAATTGCGTGATGCCCATAAGTTGACCGCATATCGCAAGTCGTCGCACTTCAGGGATTTCTGCAGGATGGAAGTAAAGTATGGCTTCCCTTGGATCGTCCTCTTCCCTTCGACATCGTTGCGTGTCGTAGATGAAGACCACTTGCAGCTCCCTTTAAGACCAATTGTTTTTTTTTGAAAAAAATGACTAGAAATAGAGAATATTCTTACCCACTCATCTCAAAATGAAATTATATTTTGCTCATTTTAAATGCCTAAATGTTGTTGTTGTAGTTTACAACTTGTTCAAGGATGGTAAGTGACTAGACGAGATTTCTTTCGGTTGATTAGTTATTTGGGTGACATTGTGACAAAAGAAGTAGCAATAGATAATTAAAGTTAAACCGGTGGTTAAAAACTATACGTATATGAAAGTAGGTAGTAAAAAATATTATAATCCTTTGAACAGAAGTTGGATGGAATGTGCTCACTTGTGATTTTGCTCTATATTCGGTATTTGTATCAGGATTTAGATGGAATGAGAAAAGGCTTTAAAAGTATGCATTGCATTTTCATATGAGTCATGGGATATGATTTATCTTATCGGATGCGGATAAATAAATATCTGAGAATTTCCTGGAAAGCTTTTTAGATTTCATAGTATCCAAATGTTAATTAAATATATGGCTCTTATATTTTTTTCAAATTCGTTTTGACCTGCGGATAGTTCAGTTTTTTAGAAGCCCTTTATAAAAAAATGAGCCTTGAGGTCCACTTCTGTAGGTCAGGGGGTGTGATATAGACTTTGGGGTGATTTGAGAGATTTAGCTTGCATATCAAAATAGCTTTATTTTAAGAACTTTGGAAATTCAATAGATCAAATACAAGCTGAGGATATTTCGTCGTAAATTGTACCAATGTTTCGGGATCTGGAGCAAATTTTCCTTTGTTCCTGTTTAAAAGATCATGAAATTATGGGTTGTATATGACTGCAAGCAGTTTGAAAATTAATTTACCACAAAATAATTTCTTTAGCCTTCCGTAAAAGCGTCGATTCTGAGCCCCCATACATTTGACATAAGTCATAGTTCTGTAGCGCATTGTCCACACTCAATTTAGACACTAGATGACACTCGCAAAGTCGCTTAAGGTCATCCATCCCGTATTTATCGGCAGCGACGAATAGATCTCGAGAGTGGGCGTCCGGCGATTCAATTTCTCCAGTGTAAATGAAGCGCAAAAGTTCTTTGACGCTATTGCAAATATTAGAATTTTAAATTAAATTTCCTAATAGACGCTATTAATAGAAAGTTAAATAAATCTTCAACCTTGACGGTGACATGTCTCCAATTTTGACGCAACGTTCTTTAGCTTCTTTCATAGAAGTGGAAAACATTGTAGAGAAATATGAGGAACGAGAAGTTAGAACGAGGAGATGTGCTGGAAATTTTTCAGATCCACATTGAATTGTCACATCAGAACAATTTTGGGACAAGAAGAAATGACAAATGTCCAATGTTCCATTAAAAGATACGAAAGGTTTTGGAACGTCTTCTTCGTCAACAACAATTCTGGGAGCTATTAAAAATCGTTAAATAAATTTTAAATATACTTTTAAATTGCTTTTACGTTTTCTTTTAACAATGTGGAGCACAATGAAAACCTTTGAGCAGTTTTCTGGCCAGCCGCAAGTCGAATGCCAAAATTCCGATAAGTTAAGCGACTCTGTTTCCTCTAAAAGACCTTTTGGTGCATTTTCTTTTCTCGTCATGTTGTCCTCAACTGACAACTCGTCGGAGAGGACATAGGTGACATCAATATCTCGAACTTCCACGACACAATCTACATTTGTGATTGAAACACAAAGTCCAATTTTAGGTTCAGAGTATTCACGATATAGACAGAGTTTGCTACCGATATTTAACAAATAACATTTAAAAGTGCCAAAACGGTTGCTTAAATTATTCGATAATACAATGAATGGTCAATTGTTGACAAGATTCCAGTGTAACAATGCCAAGGATAGAAAAGGGCCTTTAAATGTGCAGGAAGAAGTTGCAACAGTCCCTCTTTTGCAGGAATTTTAAGGGAAGCCGAGTAAGATATTTCCTCTACATCGCCTTTCTCCCAATTCTATAAACGACAACTTTCAGAAGGGAGTCTAGAAAATTAATTGATACCTCAATCCGCAAATTAGTCGATTCCATTTTATGGTCAAAACAGATGAGTTTCGAAGAAGAAGAAAAAAACGTTCTAAAAATAGACTACGCAATTCAACTCGTTAGCAGTTATTAATATTAATCTTTACTATGCATTTTGCATTTATTGAGTCGAGCTATAAATAACATTTAATAAAAATTATAAAATTATTTGTAATAATTGATAATTTGTACTTTAATAAATTAATTATCATCGGTTGAGAAGCAAAGCTTTGTCTGAGTAGAACTTTTTCATATCCAAAAAAAAATTAGCAATATTCGCCGTCCAGTTCCGGATATTTCTCGAAATAGCTGGCCAATGAAGAATCTGCCTTGAGTTTGTCCTTATTCCTAAAAATGGATTGGAAAAATTTGTAACTTAATTGCATGTAAAAATGTTATTATTTATAAAAAAAATTGAATCCATACTGCAAAATAATCCTTTTTGAGGTTGAAGCCAATCCTTTAGCCTCAATCTTTTGACTTATGTCATAAAGCTCGAGAGCATTTTCCTCAGAACAATGGTCCACAAGAAATTCTTGGCAGGTCACAATTAATGTTCTTATTTTGTACTTGTCACCCAAAAGCAGCAGCTCTCCAGCAATCCTCTTCATCCCCACAACATTCCCCAAATATATGAACCGAATCAGTTGATCAAATAACTCGACGTCTTCTTCAAGCTCCAGTTCTCCAAGCTCTGGCTCTGCCTGGAAAAGCTCGAGAAAGTAACCGCTTCGAGCTGCCAGTATGAGCTTGTGGCATGTAAACAAAGTCGAGCCCAGTCTGAGCTTAATGTCCGAGCAAAAGTTCGAGTTGTAATATGGCTCGGCGTTAAAAATCCATGAGCCTGAGCATGAGCCATCTGGCTCGGGGAAAATTCGATCATCCTCGTTGACACTGGGAATATGCCGAGACCCCACGAGCTTTAGAACCACTTTGACTCTTGTTTTGGAGTTTGATGCGAAATGGGAGCGATGCGCTTCGAAATAAAATCCAAAGTCGTCAACTTCTCCTCCAGAAAGTTTTGGGGTTTCGTCTTCCTCTTTTCTCTCAAATATGAAAGGAAGCCCCGAGTTTTCTTCGTGAGAATGGGCGTGGGATCTTGGGGGGATGAAATGATGATCCTCGAATGGCCGGATGGCTAGGCCAGTTCCATTTGAATGACCATTGTGGTCAGCCAAATGAGCAAATCGACCCTTCACGTCGTGAACATCCAGCTGGTAGTCGTTTGGGGACAGCTTAATGTAGAGACCCATGTGGTCTGAAGATATCAACACTTTCCTGTTGGAATTTAAGCCAATTAGTTAACAGAAAGCAATATGTTAGTTAATTGCATACACGGCATGAGGGATTTGAGCCAAAATGCCAGTTTTGAAAACCAACGGCTCCTTTGACAGTATGTAATTGGCTGGAGAAAGTTGGAGAAGCCGCAGTAGTTCGGATTCCGAAGGAATGTCCACTTCGAGCTTGTAATCATTGTCAACCTTCTCTTTCAGAGACTGTGAAAAAAAATGCTCAAGATTAATTGAGATTAATGCCGTTAATATAGAATTTTAATACTAGATATAAAGTTGGACTATGTAGTATGAAAAGATTGATTCACAATACGTACCTTAACTTTGAGGATTTTTGTCTCCATATTGTAGCTTGGCTTGGGCTGTAAATGCAGTTGGCTAATTGGCTTGTTAAGAATTAAGGCTTGGCTGAAAGTTTGTTAGCACTTTCACTCCTTTTCCTGGTTGAGCTTGAACTTGAAAGCAGACTGACGGCAGACAGAAAGAGAGAGAGAGAGAGGAGAAATAAATTATTGCTCCTCGGGATAAAAAGTATAAAAAGTTCCCTATATAGTGCTTCCATTCCCAGCACGTGCAAACAAGAACTCAACTTTTGGATGCGTAAAATGAAAATGTTATGTAACAAAAGGAAGTTACGTGTCATTGTTACACTTGGAAGGATGCTCTTGTGCTTTCTATCCATATTTTTTTTATTAATTCAACCGTATTTTTGGAAATTTAAATAGTGGTTAGAAATTGACATGGATGATTCATTTGTGGTTGGGACAATGAAGCGGATATTAAACACCTACAGAGTACTTTAAAGTTCAAACATTTTATAAAAATATTAACGACGTCAAAGTCTTACACTTAAAGAAAGCTTGAGAAACTCAATTTGAGATCAGTCAATCCAAAGTCTATCAATAGTTTATTAAAACAATTTTTGTATTTTAAAAAACATGTAAAATCAGTTTATTGCACATTTGTCACTCATCAGTCTTATTAAGATTTACAATTTAACCAGATAAAAAATCTTTATGCACTATAATCTCAACAGCTCAAAAATCAACTCTGGATACTTTTTAAAAAAATCTGTAAACGTTTCTAAATCTGGAGCAAATTTTTCCTTGTTCCTGCAACAAATAATTAATAAAATTTTATTAGCTCCCATCTAAAATCAATATTATGAATGTTTAACAAACCATTTAATAACCTCTTTCGCCTTCTTTGCCAAATGCCCTCGCTCTCCTTTGCAATTTTGGCTGAGGTCATACATTTCCATGCAGTTGTCCACTGTCAATGCCCTCACCAAATAAATTTCGACATGTTCAAACAACTCTTTGAATTGGTACTTGTCGGCAGTTACCAATAACTCGGGCGCACATGTCGACAACACTTCTCCTTCCACACATCCCAAGTAAATGTAGCGAATCACTTCAGTGAAGATGACTTCGGACTCGTGTCCGAGATCGACAATCCCTTCCGATGATTCTCTCATAGCGTTGGAAAACATTGTGGCAAAATATTCGCTCCGAGCCGACAGGATTAATTTGTGACAGGGAAATGTTTTGCTTCCAACCCGAAGGCTGACGTCCGAACAAAAATTCGAAAGAAAGAAGGGCTCGGGGTTGAGGTAACTTTCTGATATGAATCCAGGTCTGTTGGATTTTGAGAGGTAGTGGCTGTCTTCTGAGACGATTTCGGAATATTTGTATCCCACGACCCTAAAATTTATTTGTACCTTTGTCCTAACCTTGGGCCAAACTGCTGAAAAAGTTCGATAGTAGCTGTATTTTTCCATATTTTCCATCCTGAACTCGGAATGATGATTGGGCTGTTTCTGGAAGCTGAAAACTTTACTTTTTCTCTTTTTCGGGGATGGAGAAATATTGTTTCCATTTCCGGCTAGATTGGAATTTCCGGCCACAGGAGGTCTGGGATAAATTGCCAAAATTTCTTCTGGAAACGGCCAAACGACAGCCGCACGCTCTAGCTCCATATTGACGTTGGAATTGTCTTCGGACCATCGGCGATCATCTTCCTCGGGATTTTCTTCTGTTGGAGAAAATTGAGCTGGAAAATTAGACTCTCCCAATCCCAGAGAAGGATCATCTTCTAGTAGGGTGAAACGACCTTTAATTTCAGACAGTTTAACATCTTGACCCTTCCGCTCTTCGACGTGGACGTAGATTCCCATATACACATCTTGATAGTCTCGGGAAATGAGAATTTGGCTTTGGAGCAAAGAAAAAATATTTTGGAACCTGGAGAAAGAAGAGAAAGTTATAGTTCTTACACGGAATGTGGTGTTTTTGCTAGAATTCCTGAATTAAATGTGAGTTCTCCTTTGGAAAGAATGTAATGCGGTGGATTTTCAAGCAATCCAATGATTTCTTCCTTATTTGGAATCTCTAGCTCAAGTCTGTAATCATTTTCTATCCGACCTGGAGAAGGCTGCGGACAAAATGTTTTTTTTCATAAAATTTTATCTTTTTTATAAATGTTTACCTTGAGTATTAAAGTTTTCGTTTCTGCCTGCATTTTGGATAAATTACTTTAGTTTGAAGGTAAATATTGTGTTAATATGTACTCAGTAGGGATGTGTTTGTTGTAGTAGTGTTGAATAACTGATTAGCAGTCATGATCATTCATAGAGGTATTTTGTGATATTTACAAACCACTTCATAGACATTTGAGTGTATTGCATTTGATATTTTGTTGTGGGTCTTCATGTAACAGAAGTTTGCTTAAGGCAATACGAAAAAGGGTTGAAACCAACAAAGAAAACAAAGACGACACTTGAGAAAAATTCCTTTGAAGAAGTTTATATTTAGCTGAAGGCATACATGCATATGAAAATGATTTGAAATGCATGCAACATAAACCGATTTGAATTTATGAAATCTTTAAGAAATACAATTAAAAAATGGAAAAAAAATATGAATTTAAAAAACTGATCTTTCAGATTAAATCTGAAATATGCAACCCGTTGATATTTATGACCTCAAATTTTTGCAAAATATTTTATAGGCATCAAACTATTTCAATTTTCGTTTTTATTTTTCAAGCTATAATTTCGACTACAATAAAATTGGTCCCTTCATTTTTCCTATTGAATTTGGTCCCTTCGTTTCCTTTTAACAATAATTTCAATGTCACATAATTTCAATTCGCGTCTTTCCATTTTGAGTGTCAAGCATGACCAAGTCTCCACTTTTTGGTGTCTCTATTCCATCAGGGTCCTCAATCCAGGAGTGAATCAACCTTCAATATATTTTCATGATTTATTGCATTTATAAATTTTTATTTTATCTTTACCTTGCGATATCATCCATTGGAGTCCAAGCCCCAAAGTCTGCGTCCGGCATCCATTTTTTGTTGTTTGGAGTATCTTATTTTTTTAAAAAAAAGTTTTTAACATATACATACAAATAGTTATCAAAATTAATGCATTAATTGTACCCAACGTTCGAGGAAGAATTGCAATGGCTTTCCCCACAAGTCCAGAACCTTCAGCCCCAAGACTTTGTGTCAAATGATGAACTGCTGCCTGCAAATTGACTTTAAATTCCTATATATTTCAGATTAACGTTTCTTTTTTAAACCTTAGCCATTCCATATCCAATCATTTGAGGGGTTGGCCCTTTAGCGGCTGCCGCTGCCCCCACAAGAACAAGAGTTCCCTTTACATGCAAATAGATACCCGCAAGTGACGAAGCCAGAAGTGATGATTTTACGCTCTGATCCCAAGAAAGTGAAGCATTTTTAAGGAAGTTAGAGTCGCAAATATTTCCTCCTGACCAACCTCCAGCGGCGCATATTATGGCGTCAAATTTTAAGCCTGCTGACAGAGCAGATTGAATTGATGCTTGCTGAAAGTATAGAAATGCAAGAATTTAACGTATTCTTTTGAATTAAAAAAAATGTTTATCAAACTCTTTGTACCTGTTCCTCGGCATTTTGCATTTCCATCTTAATTTCAAGATCCGCTTCCGATGCCACGCCCTCTTCAAAATTTTTCTTTTGAACTACACTCGCGACATAAAATCCGTGCGCTTTGAAATATGACACGAGAGCAGAGCCTAGCGCCCCGCGACCACCAATTATCAGAATTTTTCTCGACATTTTTTTTAATCTTAAGGTTATGTATTTTTCCTAAGGAAATCTGGCAAGTTGTGCAACACCAAACTGTGTATATATACCATGTGGGGATTATCGATTTTTCTTGCATGACAAATGATTACAATGTAACTGTTGATGTATTACAATTTCTACCTTATAAAACTTTATTTTATCATAAAATTTAACCATTTAAATGTAATTAAATCTATTTGAGATTTTAATTCATATCATTTTGTTCCAGCTACGAGGTCTGAGGTCAGCTAAGAGATTTCTTTACATTCGTGTAAGGGCTTGGGGATATCGTCTGGGTATTGCAGACCAAACATTTCTTCAACGGCGTTTCTTGCGGCCAAATTCTTGGCGTGTTTTTTGGTATCAGCTGGAAATTTCAGGGATTAAACATTTGTTTATAAATGAAATTATTTTTACTTACAATCTCCAATCCATGTATGATTAAGAACGATGACTTTCACCCTGAATGTCGGAGGGTCTACCGGTGCGCAAGCAATATCAGTATAATTGGCGTCAAACTGCATTTCCTTCAAAAGATTGATCGCAGAAATACTTTGCCAGTCTTTGGGGATTGGTTTTGGTGTCGAAGGATGGAATGGAGGCGATGAAGTCGTCGAAGTGGTGCTCATTGTTGTAGAGCTCGTTGTTGTAGTTGGCTTCGTAGTTGTTGTTGTTGGCTTTGTAGTTGTTGTCGTTGGCTTCGTAGTTGTTGTCGTCGTTGGAGAAGTTGTAGTTGACGACGTAGTAGTCGTTGGGGTTGTCGTCGTCGACGAAGTTGTGGTACTTGGTGTCGTTGTAGAAGTTGTTGTAGTAGTAGTGGGCGTTGTTGTAGTAGTTGAAGATGTTGTGGTACTTGGCGTAGTCGTTGAGGTCGTGGTCGAGGTGCCTGGTGTCGGAGTTGGAATCACTGTACCTAAATTAGTAAAAGATGTAATGATGTTATCATCTTAAATCAATGCCGCTTATCTTACTGGAGCCCGAGGCAGTGGCAACCACAATAATAATTGACGTTAAAATCGCCACAGACAAAATTACAGAGCCAGCCACAAAAATTTTCATCCGGCGCGACCAATTTCGGAAATCACTCCAAGCCGTTCGACCGGATAAGCCGCCAAAGACCAAGTCTGTAATTAAAAACATCAATTAATGGTGATATTGACATTGACAATGATCAATTAACAAACCTTCTTGAGAGCCCGTTCGATCATCCATTGTCAATGAATTTCTGGTGAAAAGATTTCGGAGAAAGTTCGAAATCTTGTAGATAATTTAACACTAATTATATTTTTCTAACCCTGTTTAAATAAGTTAAATGACGGAAAAGGATGAAGGAGTTTACTGGAGCTTTATAGCATTGTCTACTAATATTTTGTCTAATCAACAAACGTCATAAAATATTCTATCTTGTTACACTCAATCACAAACTTCTTCATCAAATCGGCAAGCAATGGAATGGAGTCTTCCAAGAACACCAACACCAACTCAACTTCATCCACAAGCATTTTCATAGACTGTAATAATGCCAAATGCCAAACTAATTTTTCACACTCCAGTTTAATGACTCATAAAACTTTTAGCATGGAATCACATTAGTTTACTCCATGGAACAATTTAATGAGAAAACGTTTGGCTGCCAATTGCAAATTACATTGCGAAACAAAGCTGTATTTTTGCATGTAGCCTTTTATTCATCCGTAAAATTATTAAAATTGGATTAGTCTTCTGGTTTGGAAATATCATCCATAAAATTGATAAATTAGTAAAGATATTTAACTGTTTTAATTTGTACAAACAATTTAAGTGCCAAATGCCATAGGATAAAATTCTGTAATTTGAAAATGTTACATAAACTGCACAAGGACAAACTCCTTCATCAATCCAAAAATAAACATAAGTAATTTATCAGAATTCGTCTATAAAGATAAGAAGCATAACAAAAGCCATACATGAAATATGAAATAGATAACAATGTATAAAACTTAATGCCAAATTATTTTCTGCATATTAAAACACAACTACACACAGTGCTGCTATGTAATTGCAATTTGAGCTAAAGATAAGAAACTTGCATGCTGAAATAAATTTGAGACACGTTACTTCATTAATGTCCAAAATATTTGCATAGTTTATGCAATGTAAACACAAAAGTGCCAATTTATTGCAAATTAGGGAGTAAACAGTTTTATGGAGCCTAAATTACTTTCACCTGCTCGTTTCTCATAATCATGGAAAACACTTCATCAATTTATGAATTGTTTGATTGATGGGCAAATTCATTACTCTCCTAAACGCCAACGCTTTTTTTTCTTTTCAAGGAAAAATGATTCCAATAATTACTGCTTTTGCAAAAAGAAGCGAAAAGAAAAAGATGAAGAACGGGATGAACTGGAACGTCTTTCAAACTTCCGAAGGGGCTTCGAAACCTGAGGATTTATTTTGGGCCTTTAGGTACTTTTTCAGATTTGGAAAAATTGTTGGTGTCGTCCCATTTGACGGGGTCTTTACTGGGATGGGATCAGACCTTAAGCTAAGGTATTGACTAATATTGAAACAGATTTTTTTTAAAAATCCTAATTATTGGTTGTTCTCAGGTTAAAAAGTTTCGGGACAATTTATAATCTGATTGTTTTGCTGTTGTTGATCGTAAATCTTGTGATCGCTTTCATTGGATTATATAGCTTTGGTGGGGAGAACGCGACAGAGTGGGCGTGGTCAGCAGAATCATTTATATTCTATTCGATGGGATGCTTTGTGTAAGTTTATTTTTGACTTTTCAAACGTTCTAAATACATACATTTTATTCCAGTCACAGTTATTTTCTGTTGAGGGGACAGCATTTACTGGATATTTTCAATCGCTGGTTAGATCTATCTCTGGATTTCTCAAGAGTTGACACTCATTTGGAGCGCGACGCGAATTTGATGGCAGGGGTCATTTTTACTTCTGCGATTCTGGAAAACGTGTTGCTGCAAATTATTTTTTTCGCAATTCCTAAAGATGCGGAAAGTTATGGTAAGATTGTTTTAAGATTTGCATAGGGTTGGTTACAGGATTTATAAATTTCAGACACCATGCAATTTGTTAATTCAAAAACAATTGATGCTATAAACGTATTGTTTACTTATATATTTTTTTTAGATAAGCCACCTCTTCTAAGATATTATGAAAAAGCCCAAAATCACTGGGGAGCTTTTATCCCTTATCACGGTTCTTTGGCCTTGCTTATCTTCGCTTCAAATAAATTTTGTCTTTATGCTTGGAACTTTGCAGATCTTCTGATAACTCTGCTGGCCCGAGCAATTTACCACAAGTTCAAAACACTTAATGAAATCGGTCGAAAGATGCTGTATACTGAAAATAATTCGCAGATCGGGTTGGAAAGCCATCGTAAGTTTTTCATGATTATTTCAGCCTAGAGAAAATTTGCAATAATGGTTTTATCATCCCATAGAAAGAATCTTTGTAGTTGTTAAATTAACAATGTTAATTAGGGGTTTAGCCCCATCCACAAGGTCAGGGGGTGGGATTAAAAGTTTGGGGTTATTTGAGATTGCAGTTTACCTAAATAGAAAATCCTTTTTTTGCTCTAGAGGCTTTACTTTGGCAAAACTTTGTTAAGGAATACGGAATGTTATCCAACATTCTGAAAACTTTTGAAGATTTTCTATCTCCGTTGATCATTGCTTCGTATGCCATCAATTGCTTTTACATTTGTCTACAGGTAAATATGATTTAACGGATTTAATAAATTAGTAAAACGTGCAAAATAAGCATAATTCAAATCGCAGATGCATCTGGGTCTAACGGCTTCAGAAAATAACAACGTTCCAGCCCAAAAGGCTTATGCAATGTGGTCTTTTCTTCATCTCATTTTCCGCGTTCTTCTTCTTTCTGTAAACGCAGCAAAAATCAACGACCACGCGAAAGCCACTTTGGAACTGTTGTATTCCTGTCCAACGACATTGGAGACCAGAGAGGTGAAACTTTTTTTCAAAGAAATTAAAAATAATTACATATTCTATATAATAAAATTATTTGCAGATTGAACGTCTTCGTTTCAAACTAAGCGTCTCTCGACCAGGACTAAATGGCTTGGGATGCTTCGTCATAACTCGACCCTTCATTTTAAAAATAATCAGTGTCATTTTCACAATTGAAATTGTCCTCTTACAAGCCCCTGGGGGAAATTTATGCGATCAGGAAATTAGTGTAAATCCCAACGGCTTTAATTATTCGGGGGGAAAGGGAATTTCTGGATAATGAAAACGAAATAAATTTATTTTTAGAGTTATACAACAAGCCATTATTTTTTTTCATCGTGGCCTTAAACTTGACATTTTGAGTGACAGGGACAACACATGTCACATGTCCCATGAAGTGTCATTTTTCTTACTATTTGTTCACAATTTTACAACGGACGTAACAAAAATAAGTGTGAGACTGATTGATGTGAATTTGTCCCATTTTCAGGTGCAAATGACAGTTTTTGAGAAGTTAACAACAAATTATTGTATGTCCACCATTTTTCGTTTGCCAACCTGGCTTTCACCAAACTTTCAATAAACTTGCACTTTAGAGGTGAAAGTAATTTCACTACTTACATATATCAGTGATATCTAAATGGAAACATTCAGTTTATTTTTACTTTTATAAAGTAATTAATTTTTATAAGTGACCAGAGTTTACAAAGGGCGAAACTTCCGATGCAGAAATCGGATTTCATGGTAGTACAAACAATTTCTCCGATTTCCCTCCTCCACCACAGACACAATAAACCAAATGGACCACACCCACCCCCATTAACTTATATTGAACACGACTTGGGCAAACTAATGGAGCGGAGGAAGAGAGCGGATGATTTATTCCGCTGCATGCGGGCGCTGTTACTCTTCGGAAAAATTGTTGGTGTGGTCCCCATTTCGGGGGTTTATGGGGGCAGACTTAGCAGACTTAAATTCAGGTAATAAACTATATTTTGGGAGCATTGGAGATGATTTGGATTTTTTTTACATACATATATTTGTTTTATAGAAGATGCAGCTTTGGAGGCCTTTGGACCCTAGGGATAATCTGTTTGCTTTGTATCAATACTTCTATTGCAGTCATTGGCTATTTAAAAGAAGGGGGCCGTGATGCAACGGCACTCGCAAAAAATTTGGCAGGAACTGTCTGCTATTCTGTCGGCTTATGGGTGTACGTAAGAGAAAGTACATATAGCCAACTTGTAGTATTTTTCGAAACAGCTTGACCTATCAATAAAGGATTAATTTAATACCCCGTAGTCACACCCCCAAGGCTAAGAGGAGCAGTTATATTTTTGGGGCGATCTGAGATTGTATTTTTGGCAATAGGTTCATATTTATCTTCCGTAACTCTGGAACACTTATCCATCTTTTAAAACGTTGGAGAGAAACGGATTCCCCAACTTTCAACAATGAAGACAAAGGACTGAAGACAGCAATTAATTTTATTGCTGGAAGTTTGCTGACTTCTGCAATTGCGGAAAATGCAGTCTCTCATTTGCTCCTATTTCCATTAAATGGTAAAAATTTAAAACGTTTAGAATTTCGAAAAAAAGTAAAACAGTAAAATTTCAGAACGTGTTGAAAATCCTTTGGAATATTACTACGCAAATAGTCACCGACCCTGGTCACTTTTGATCCCTTATCACTTTGGGATGGCCTTATTTGTCTTCATGTGCAATAAATGGGCAGTTTACGCTTGGAATTTTGGCGACATTTTCATCGCCATTATTTCTCGGGGACTTTATGGTCGATTTAAGCTCTTTTTAGAACATTTGGAGGAACAAAAGCTCGCCAAATGGAGCGAGGCGTTAGAATATCACGACAAGTTGTGCAAACTAACGGGGGAATTCGCGACTCTGCTTTCTCCTCTTGTTTTCACTTCTTTCTCCGTAAATATTTACTTTATATGTATACAGGTGAGGACCAATTAAGTTGTTTATTTTGTTGCAAATTACAAATGTGTGTAATAAAGTAGCTTCATCTCTTCCTCGCCCCTTCCACTAAGCTGGACATAATTTCCTCAGTTTACGTCGGTTGGTCCTTCTTCCATTTAATTGCTCGGACTTTCACCGTCGCTCTTGCAGCCGCAAAAATTCACGATTATGCCCACGGCTTTGCAAAGTTTCTGTCCGATGTTCCAAAAGAAGCTTATTCTATTGAGGTAAGATGAGATGATACTTGTCTCAACCTGCCTCACTTTAACTAGTCTCAAATTCCCACATATCGAGTTATGCTTATTTCTTCTAACCATTTATTTAACTACTAATCTAATTAGTCTGTTAATGAAGGTTGAAAGAGCGGAGAGAAAGTTGGCTAATTTCCCTGTGGGTCTGAATGGACTGGGCGCCTTCACGATCGGCCGTCCCTTCATCTTGTCCGTCATTTCTGTCATCTTCACCTTTGAGATTGTGCTGCTCCAAACGACCCAAATGATGAGTGGGGGTGCCCCCGAGCCCGTGGAAATGACCAGTGGGGGCATGGTCATGGGGGGGAAATAACAAATCGATATCATGGAATTAATAAAATGTTCATTTATCAAGCTTTTAATAAAGAATATTAAAATTATTGTGCATTATATAAAAGTTGGAGAAAGCTTTGCACAACAAATTGTCTCAAAAATGCTTTCACCCGAAAAAGTTTATGGAAATACACAAATTGAGACAAGAAAAAACAACGGGATTTTTACATAATTTGGATGTACAATAAAAATCATCTCCTCAGTTATAAATAGAAATAAAATCACCGAAAAATCGGAGAAAACTGGAAGAAAGTGAGGGGAGAAAGCTTTCCCCGCAAAAAATCGCGCTAAGCGTTGAATCTTTATAAGCCGAAGCTTCAACTCGAAAACAAAACACAAAAACAACTCGACATTTTTAAAAACACTAAAATTTTAATAAAAATGAGCAAACTTCTCAATTAATTTAATTAATTAACCTTTCTGTGATTACATTGCATAATAATTACCTTTCTTTTGTGATATTATTTTAATTACTTTCTCCAAAAATGGAATTCACAGCGGAAAATGTAGAAGCTGCCGTGACGGAATTTTATAAGAATACTGGAAGCGTTAACAAAGAGGTCCACGAATGGCTAAAGATGTGTCAAGTGTCACGCGAGGCATGGCAAATAGTTTGGCCCCTGTTGGACCTCACCAAATCCTCCCACCTCCAATATCTTGCGGCCAACATGTTACATCACAAAGTGAGCCGATGTATTGAAGAGATTCCGAGGGAGGAACTTGGGGGACTTAAGGATCGATTGGTCGCCGTCGTCGCAAAATATATTTCAGGACCTCCTATGGTCCTTACCCGTCTTTGCCTCACGGTAATTAAATGAAAATTGGCGGTGTTTAACTTTTAGTTGCTGATTAATGATTTTTTTTTAGCTTGGAGCATTTGTGTTAAATACCATCGGCGTCGTTTGGGCAAATCCATTGGATGATCTTGCGACAATTTTCGCCCCTCAAAATTTTCCTGGGGTTCCAGAAGTTTCTGTGCTGCGATTGCTGGTTCAAGTTTTTGGACATATCCCAGAACAAGCGGTATCCCTCGCATCAGTTGCCAAAGGTCAAGCATGTCGACAGCTCCAAGAACGAGGACAGATGATGTATTCCTGGCTCTTCAACGTCGTCCAAACAAAAAGTGACAATAGGGAATTGATTCTGGAAACTTGCAAAGCCCTAAATTCGTGGATGAAGATGATTTGTATCTTTGAGTGGCCAGAACTATTCAAATTAGTGGACTTGCTTTGCAGTTCCCTTGTAGGCTACATTGAGATGGAAGATTCGGAAAGTAGTGACATTGCAATTGAAATATTGAGTGGAATTATCGGAGAACCAATGTCAAATAAATATCCAAAAATACTTTTGCAAATCCTCGATAAAATTATTCCCCTTCATCCTTGTGTCCATACGTTAATACAAAGAGATGATATGGTATGGATTTAAAAAAAAAACTCTTTTAATTTTAAATGTAAAACCATGTTTTTTTTTTCCTTTTTCAGGAAACTGCCAGCGGATTTTACGGAATGTATGTAGCTTTTGCAGACTGCCATTCATCCGTTGTGGTTGATGTTACCGATCCCCATGCCAAAGCCAATGAGGATAATCCAAAGAACAGGGAAAATATGCTGCTGCTTATCAAAGTACTGCTAGAATGCTCAGACTATCCTGGAGTTTATCCCGTTGATGAGATTGTCAGCAATTTACCAATTTCCGTTTGGTATTCTATTGTTGTAAGTTACAAATATGTTTTTAAATTTACTCTTTTAAAAAATGTCATTTTCTTATTGCAGGAAGATATCGAGGGAAAACACGAGGACAAAGCAAGATATATACGCATAATGCAAGTTTTCGATGAAGTTTACCAAACGCTTGCCAAAATTTTGATAAAGAAAGGAACATATCCTGCCGATACTTCAGACTGGAATGCAGAGGAATTAGAAATGTTTCGTGTTTATCGACAAGATGTCTGTGATTGTCTATCTTATTGTTTCGAGTTGAGGGGTTTGGCCGTTCTAAATGAAATTGTGGATTGGGCAGAAGTTCATTTGACTGCTGTTGAAGCGGTATATAACTTTGCTAATTTTTCGTTTAAAAAAGTAATTTAAGATAAATATAAAAATGTTTACAGAATCCAGAAGAAATTGGGGCGAGATGGCCAGAACTTGAAAGTATTATGCTAGGAATAAAAGCTGTATCTGAGAGCATATCAGACGAATCCGATGAAATTGTCATTGGTCCCATAAACCGAGTGTTTAGCGTCGTTTACCGTGTATTAAAACTGAACAAGGAAAATAAGTTTCTGAGTAGCAAAAGTCCAGTATTATTCCAAGGAGCTATTGAATGCATAAGTAAATCAGTTTAACGTTATTGATTTTGTATATAAATAATTTGATGATTTGTTTTATTTTTAGGTGCTTGTAGCTCCCTACTTCATTTAAACGACGCCGTGGTGAAAAACATTATTGGTTTTATTCTTGAGGGTCTATTTCAACCAGAAATCGCAACGTCGGCTGCTCTTGCAATGAAAACGTTGAGCCGAGATTGCACAAAAAATCTCTCAGAATTTACTCCTCAGATTTTAACAGCTTGTAAGCAAGCCCTTGAAACCTCATCCCTTTCCACAAACGATTGCAATCGAGTTGTATTTAGCATCGGGCGATTTATCCCTTACCTTCCAAATGACCAAATAATTTCTGCCGTGAACGAAATATTTTCTCCATGTTTAACTCAACTGCAGTCTCTCGCAGCGCAAGATGCCAAACCCGAACTAAAATCTCAAATAATTGGACTGCTAAACATTTTTAGCACTCTCTGTCTCTCCTTGGACGGTTCTGGGATAGAGGACGATGAAGAAGAAGATGGCGAAATGCCCCTAAATAATAATGTAGCTAGTCAACAACAACAACAAGGGGCTGCTGCCGCTCCACCTCCACCAAACGCTGTATCATCCCGCGCTCAACCTTTAATTCCCGTGGTCGAACAAATTCTCCCAGTACTTTTCCCTGTTGCAGAAAAATGGGCGAGGGACGAGGAAGCAATTGAATCTCTTTTCTCAATAGTAAAGCACACATTGAGCACAATTCATTCTGGAAGCATGCCCGTTCTTCAATATTCTATGCAGTTGGTGGCCATCTCATTCAAATTGAACCCATTGCCAAGTGCTACGAATGTGGCAAAACAGACGATTCTCATGCTAGGGAAGGAAAATCGGGCAATGCAGACACAATTTTTGAGTGAAATACATGCTTCATGTGCGGAACGTTTGAAGGACACGAGGGACACGGAATTTACAGAGTCATATCTTCAGCTTCTTGCTCAGTTGATAAAATCTGACATTGATCTGGTAAACATTTCCGGGATTCAGTTGGACCTCGTTTTTCTTCTTTGTAAGTTATCTGGCTTTTCTTTTGAATTTAATAAGATACTAATGATTTTATTTTGATTTAGGTCTCGAATCTCTCAGCGTTCACGAAATAGGCATGATTAAAGCAACTATTTTCTTGCTAACAATTGCAATTGACAAAGCTGGAGATTTTCGTCCTCCTCGCGTTGATTTTTTCAAGAGCAATGGCCAAAGAATGGTAGAAAAGATTTTATACGCGATTGGTTAGTCTACTTTTAAAAGGCTCTCTTTTCTTCTTATCTAAATTTGCAATTTTTCTGAAGGATATTCCGTCGCACGATCGCACTGTCAGCATTATTCCGACTTAATGCTGATACTTAATCGAAGATTTCCAATGGAATGGAGAAAATGGTTATCGGATTGTTTGGGCGTTGAAGGATTTCCATCTCCGCATGTTAATCAGCAGCAAAAGTCTAACTTTTACATGAAAACAACAAAGTAGCCATTTTATTATAAATTATTTTTGTTTATCATGTTTTGATAAATTTATCTTTTAGGGAACGAGTCAACAAAAGAGCAATTCAAGACGCCGTTGGAGAATTTGCAGTTGCTTGTCGAAATTTGTCAGGATCCGAATATGCTTCTGCGACATCCAAACGGTTTTAAAAAGTTCTATCTAGTTATTATTTTATTTTTACCTTACCGGGTAAAATGTATACGACAAGCATCTAATTATTCATTAATTAGTTTGGTTTTATGGTTATCGTGAATTGTTAGATTAGTTGGTGAAATGGAAAGATAAAAAAAATTAAAAAACGAAAATTCTAATTTCAGATTTTTATTCATTTTCCTCATTTTTCCCCAGCTTAAATTAAGCGAAATCGAATAAATAGTCGAATTGACATCTGAAAAGTTTTCGTTATTTGTTAATTCAGCAAATTTAACTTGGCTTATCAATCAAATTAATGGGAAACACCCTTCGTGGTCAAAGCCTTGACCCCAACGCTACGTTAGATTATCCAGATTTGGACACGAGTTGGTCGGATTTCCAGGCGCGGAGGGCTTCGCCTTATGCCGAAATGGAAGAAGTAGACGAAGGAGTAAACGGATTCATTTTTGGGGGTGTGGTTTTGCCGGAAAATGTGCTGGAAGTTATCCTCAGTTCTGTAGAGCCCAAGGATATCCTTAGATGCAGTATGGTGTGTGGCTTTATATTTAGAAAACCATTTGTTTTAAATGTACTACTTTTCATCAATTATTATTATTATCGCTCTAGGTCTGTAAAGCTTGGAAGGATGTAATTACTCTCAAGTCATATTGGAGACGATGGTTCGACGAAAATGGTTGGGATTGGAACATGATCCCCGAACATGTGAGGGCCAGACCCAATTCCTGGATTGTGTTTCATGCACAAGTAGTTCATCAGATCTTTACAAAGAATTTCATCACTAATCATTCCGGAATTGGAGATCGTAAGTTGGGAATTATTCATAATTGAATTGAATTTAAAATAGTAAAACAATAATTTGTTTTATAGGTGAAAGAGAATTTCGAAACTGGACAATTCTAAACAACGGAGGTGATGGCTGGCGTCTAGAGTCCCCTCCTATTGGCTCTGCCTCCCTGCCCCCGGACCCATTTTTCCAAGATAGCAACTCTGCTTGGGCCACTTCATTTCAGTTATGTTCCAAAGCGACGGACATTGAACTTTGGCGAACTGGTCTAACGCCACCAGTGATGGCCCTTTGTCTCCCATTCAGCTTTGTTTGTAGTCAAATGTACGTTTTAAGTATGATTGATGAGTTTATTTTTTATCTCTTAATAATTTCTTTAACTTAGGTATGCTCCAAGATTTGACTGCGGTGGAGAA
This sequence comes from Proisotoma minuta, assembly GCA_034698145.1. Classification (NCBI taxonomy): domain Eukaryota; kingdom Metazoa; phylum Arthropoda; class Collembola; order Entomobryomorpha; family Isotomidae; genus Proisotoma; species Proisotoma minuta. The sequence goes on from JAQIXN010000374.1 coordinate 23,604, forward strand.
TTTCGATGGACGCTTCGGACATTGGATAGAAATCAAGAAGCAATTCACGAATTCTTCCAGACTTATCAAGCCCAACCCAACGCAGGTTGGGAGAGAGCCGAACACTGTCTCCCCATCAAAGAGATACACGAAGAACATCTTGGAGATTTACGATCCGTGGCATTTATCCACGAAGGAAAGGATGATCGATTTTGGAAGGGATTTTACGGAATGAAATTTTCCCGATCTTGCGTAAAATTTCGCTGCGATCCTCCAACGACTTGTCAAGATCTTGATAAAACTGTTAATTAATTAATAGACGCATTCGATAGATATGATAATCTTTAAAATCTATATATAATTTATCTACCCATTATCCAAATATCAATTTAATTACATCTTTAATTCCGCATCCGATAGAACGCAACACATACCAAATATACAATACTTTAACAAATCTAAATTATATAATGAAATAAATGTTGGTGCTTATCAAAGCAAGCAAAGATTGGCAAAATGATGCCAGGGCTCTTTGTTCACTTTTAAATCAGAGTTGTCTTGAAAAGGTGCCACTGGCAGCAGCAGCTCGTTCGTGCTACACGAATCGTGTAAAGAAATAGAACGGATTTGTGTTTCCCTTCTTTTTTATGTTTTGTCAGCTCAGTCAGTAGTAGCCTTCGGGCTATAAAGGATGAAGATCAAGAATCATCAAGAAGAAGGCTTTAAAAATCGTTAAAATGAGTTGATTTAAGCAAACTAATTAGAAACAGTATTCTTCAAGGCCCTGAGCGAGTTACAAATATAAAATTAGCTAAATTCGGTGAGAGATTTAAAGAGGAAAAGTTGTATAGGTTGCTAATCTGTTTGTTTTAATTGTTGTAAAATGTGCTATTAATTTTGTATTTGCTGCTCGTAAAGAACTTGATAAGGTAAGTGTTAGAATATATAATTTTATATAGATTATAGATATGCATCATTCCTTTATTGTTCATTCTAAATTACTGTTAGATAAGCAATAAGTTAATGGCCTTAATTTCCTAGCGTAAAATGACATCACATTTAAATTATCACACGAGCATTTAGTGAAACTACAAAAAGTTCCCTTTCGAAACCCTGCTGCAATTATTTTGGGACAAAAGAACTTGAGGACTTATCTCAATCTTTATAACTTTCTTCTCTTTTTGACAAAGTTATGCAGTGACTACTTTTATTAAAGACATTGTACTAATGAGAGTTTTAGCTTTATAGCCCCTGCTAAGCACTTTAGGTTTTATTTGTATAAAAAAAGGCAAAAGCGTCATTTGAAAAGATTACACGCATCGTTGACCAAGAATTTAAGAGGTGTTGAAATGAAGAATGAATTTACTGATCATTCAAAAGGATTCATCAACAATATTATTATGTATCTTTTCTAATTTTGTTTTTCACATATTTAACAATATTCACATCAATTTGTTCCAAATTTTAATGGAGAGGAAGTGGATGATTTGCATGGTTGAACTTTCAGTTTGATTTAGTCACGGGCATTTGGTTTAATTTGCTGTTAAACTAACGGGAGTTTATAACATTATAACATGGGAATTTGTTTCTTTTATTTTTTCAGGGTCACAAATTTTACAGATATTTTAATTCTTCTTCTGGATGATAATTAATTGCTGCAAAGAAGCTCAAGCAACCAACAAATCAATGACAAGGCGACATATATGGAAAGAAGGAAGAACAACAACTTTGACCAAATCCAGCCACAAATGACTCAATGCTCATGGAATGGAATCTTGAAACCAAAAAGTTTTAGCCAAGCCAAATTATGCAGAAACTATTCATGTTAATTGCAATTGGTAAGTTAAACGTGATGGGGCTATTATTTTCAAATTCTATTCAAAAAATATAAAAATAGAACGGCAATTAGTTGGTGCCACTTGTTGCAGACACAGACACTTCCTTTTAGTTGTTAGTTAGCGTCCTATATATTTTTTTAGATTATAATTTTTTCAAAAATCAACATTGGGGCCTGCAAGCGTAACCCTAGGTCAAGATATTAGCATTTTATTACGTCTCTATCAATTATAACAATCTTTATTCTTTTTTCCTATGAATGAACATTATGATAATTTTTCAACTGCTTGTTATTAGTTCCACTACCAGCAAGTTTTTATAGCTCTTTGTCCAATTGTTTGTATTGTAGGGAAAGTGCTTGTGCTGGCTTCTAATAAAATTATCTAACAGCTATTTATTTTGTGTTTTCAGACGGAGAAGAAAGATATTGAATAATTATTTGCATCTAAAAATAAATCCTCGGTGATATTCCAAAGACTGAAGTTGAAGTGTTGTTACAAAAAAATGTCACAGTGCAATGATATTAAATAGACAATTATCCAAGACAATCTGAAAATGTCTTCAAATAACTCCCCACCAGTTGGGGGCAGTGGGATCAGTGGCAGCGTTTCTTGCCCCTGTACCCCAACTTCATCTGCTGCAGGGAATAATCCAGTTTCAGCTCCCAACAATGGATTCTGCAGCTGCAACTGTTCTCAATGTTCAATCAAATCCGTGTCTCAATCATGTTCAAATATTAACGGCAGCAGCATTGGGAATGGTCCAGGACAAATTCAATGTTCTTGCAACGCTGCCAACTCTAACTCTGTGGCGTCAAACTCTAGTTGTTGTTGCACCCCACCCACTCCATCTGCATCAAACTCAACCCTCAACTCCATTTCATCCTGTAGCAATTTGTCGTGTATGAATTCTGTGCTAACACTCGGTGTTCGAGAGCCAAGCCCTGGAAGTGTCTCCAGTTTTTGTGGAAGCAGCTACAGCGGAGTAGGAGGATCTGGAAACAATATAATTTCCACAAAGGATCAACTACGACAATTGTTTGAAGCCTGCAAAGCAGGGGACGCAACAAAAGTTCAACAGTTGGCGAATCGTGGGAATGTTAGTGCGAGGGATACTTCAGGAAGGAAAAGCACTGCTCTTCATTTCGCTGCTGGTTATGGGCGCAAAGATATTGTGGAGTATTTACTAAATCTGGGGGCGCAAATTGATAGCAGAGATGAAGGGGGGCTTCAGGTAATGATTTTTTTAAAATAATAAAATAGATACATTTTAATTTTTTTTAAATATTATTTATACCAGCCACTGCACAATGCTTGTTCTTTTGGACATACCGAAGTTGTGCGTTTGTTACTGGCTAGAGGTGCAGATCCTAATGCCAAAGATCATTGGTCTTATACTGGACTTCATGAGGCCGCAGCCAAAGGGAAAATTGACGTTTGCATCGCACTGCTTCAAAACGGAGCAGATTCTTCAATCAGAAACAGCGAGGGAAAGACGGCATATGATTTAGCAGATCCAGGATCAACACAAGCCGTCTTCACCGGAGAGTACATGAAACACCAATTGTTAGAAGCTGCCCGTTCTGGAAATGAAGAACGACTTATGCAATACTTGACTCCGCTTAATTGCAACATTGCGGCTTCGGATGGACGGAAATCCACATGCCTTCATCTGGCTGCGGGTTATAATCGGCTTAAAATTGTACAAATACTTCTTCAACATGGGGCGGATGTTCATGCGAGAGACAAAGGTGGCCTCACACCCCTTCATAATGCGGCATCGTGAGTTTTGACCACTATCAAGAATTTAAAATTTAAAGTAAAAAATGCATACTTTATTTTTACAGTTATGGACATTTTGAAGTTTGTGAACTCATAATTAATCACGGAGGAAATGTAAATGGGGTGGATTTATGGCAATTTTCTGCTGTAAGACCCAACTTATTTAATTATTTATTGTATTAAATGGAATTCAAAGCTTAATTTATTCAATTAATTCAATAGCTCCATGAAGCAGCTCAGAAATCGCGAGTGGACGTTTGTTCTCTGCTCCTAGCCCACGGAGCTGATCCCAGTTTGTTAAATTGTCATTCAAAATCCGCAATTGACCTCGCAGGCTCGAGACAACTTCAAGAAAAGTTAGCATACGAATACCGGGGTCACACCCTCCTCCAATCTTGTCGAATGGGAGATTTATCCCGCATTAAAAAACATTCTGACCAACTTGTTAGTCAATTCTCTCATCCATTTACCCTTGAAAACGGTCTGCATGTCTCTCTAAGCTCTTGGCCTCAACCCCAATTGAAGAAAACTGTTGAAATCCTCCTCAAAAAGGGTGTAGAATTAAACGGAAAGGCAAAAGACGGCTCAACTCCACTTCATTTAGTCGCAGACCGATGCGAGTTGACAGAAATCATGGAAATTCTGTTGAAAGCTGGATCTCTGGTAAATGCTCAGGATGGAGCTGGAGAGACTCGTGAGTTATTTCATTCAATTTGAGTTTGAACTTTCCTTATCTATATTTGCATTACCCTACATTATATTTCACATTTACATTGCAGCATTGCATAGATGCTCACGATCGGAAAATATTCAAGGCTGTCGGTTGCTATTAAGTTATGGAGCTGGGATTGACGTTGTGTCCCATCAAGGATACACTCCTCCTCAGTTGGCGTCTTCTAATCTTGCAAAGATTATACAAGGTGAGTTTGGTTTAGTTTATTTGAATTGATATTTCGCAATTATGGAAATCAGTCATGTCTTGTTCTGTTGGATTAGGATGTTTCTGGGCTTTTTCTTGTTTTTTGCAAAGTAGAACTTTTCTACAAAATTCTGATTATATATATTCTAGATTGTAAAACTATTTGAAAATTTTGCAGAGCCCCCAATCGTTGACCTTGAGCGACAGTTGTTAGAAGCCTCAAGGACGGGTGATCTCGATACCGTGATAAAAATTCTCAGCCAGAGACCAGATATTGTAAATTGTCGGGATGTTGAAGGTTTGTTTTACCATTTGATTGTTTTAATTAGTTCCTGTTTATAATAAATATTACAATATTATTACAATTCCAGGAAGGAATTCTACCCCTCTTCATTTTGCAAGTGGATATAATCGCGTGGCAGTTGTGGAGTATTTATTACAGCATGGCGCCGATGTTCACGCCAAAGACAAAGGCTACCTTGTTCCCCTCCACAATGCCGCATCTTATGGACACTTTGAAGTCACAGAGTTATTAGTTAGTCATGGAGCAAATCCCAATGCTTTAGATTTGTGGAAATTCTCTCCGGTAAGTAATTTTTTTTTAATTATTGTAAAACCTTGATATTTTATTTTGTTTTCTTTAAAATAGCTACACGAAGCAGTTGCAAAGGGAAAATATGAAATTGTCAAGTTTCTTCTAAAGCATAATGCTGATCCGACAAAAAAGAATCGAGATTCCATGCTTCCAATTGACCTTTGTAAAGACGAAGACATTGCCGATCTTCTTCAAGGGAATTCAGCACTTTTAGAGGCAGCCAAAAAAGGAAATTTAGCCAAACTCAAAAAGTTGCTGACACCAGAAAATATTGTATGTATTGTATTTAAAAATATATACAAACAAACTTTTCTCATATTTAAAATTATTATTTTGCCAACAACAGACGTGTCGAGACACTCACGGAAGGAATTCAACATGTTTACATCTTGCTTCTGGTTACAACAATTTGGAAGTTGCTGAACATTTGTTGGAAAAAGCTGCGGGATGGAATGTTGAAATTGTCAATAGAACTGATAGAGGAGGACTGATTAGTTTGCATAACGCGTGAGTATTTATTTTACTAAATACTATTTTTTTTACAATAATTGTGTATTAATTGGAAATGTTATTTCCAGTTCATCTTATGGCCACCTCGACATCGCAGCCCTCTTGATAAAATACAACGCTCATGTCAACGCTACAGATAAATGGCTATTTACTCCTCTGCACGAATCCGCTCAAAAATCGCGTACGCATCTCTGTGCCCTTCTTTTAGCGCATGGCGCAGATCCATTTGCAAAGAACCAAGAGGGTCATACCCCAATAGATTTAGCAGTGGCAGAAGATGTCCGATCCCTGCTTCAAGACGCAATGACTACAGCCCAATCCCTTCCAGTGACGATAAAATCAAACTCTTCCTCTCCACCCGTAATAAACTTTCCTGCTTCTGCATCAACAACACTAGGCCCAGTTGCAACAACTCCAACTGCCAACAATGTTAATGGAGCTACTTCGTTAATGTGCACATCTGAATCTGATGTCCCTGTTGCAAATGAAACTGTGATAATGCCTTCAGGAAACCCCTTTCTTATTCCCATCCGATCCTTGCTTTCATCAGGTGGGGGCGATGGTCAAGCAGAGCCTTCAGTTTCTTCCTCATCCTCTTCAGTATTTGCTGCAGAATCTGAGCTTAAAAAGGAGAGGATGAGGGCAATTGTCTCACTTCTTCAAACTTTGTCTCTTGATCATCTCCAAGAAACTTTTGAACGAGAACAAATCAGTTTGGAAATTCTGGCAGAGATGACACATGAAGACCTGAAAGGAATCGGAGTGGTGGCATACGGACATCGACATTTGTTGTTGAAAGGAGTGGATAAAATTCGACCTAGTATGGGAGGAGGAACTGTTTTAATTGAGCTGCCGAGAGATGATCGAGAATTTCTAGCTGTGGAAGATGAGATGCAAGGGACAATTAGAAATCATAGGGATAATGGACATGCTGGGGGAATTTTTACCAAATATAATATTATTAAGGTGAGTTTTTTGTTTTAATTTTAAAAAAATTGTCCCGGTGGCACGCTGATCTGTTCAATTAATGTCAGAGCCAGTGACTTAACATTGGGAAATAGTAAATTATAATTTATGGGATTGAGCAGGAATTACAGTTTTATATTGTAAAACCTTATAATCACCATACATTAAATTTTAACACGATTTTTCAAGGAAAATTAATATTTAAAATTAATTCTGTTCAATAGATTCAAAAGGTTCGAAATCCAAAGTTATGGGAGCGTTATATTCATCGACGTAATGAAATTGCGGAAGACAATGGACGGGAAGGGGCCAATGAGCGAATGTTATTTCATGGAAGTCCATTTATACCTGCCATTGTTCAAAAAGGATTTGATGAGAGACATGCATATATTGGAGGTAAGCTAAATAAATGAGACAATTTTACGTGAAATACTATATTTATTATTTTTTTTAAATATATTTTTAGGCATGTTTGGAGCTGGAATCTATTATGCCGAACACTCTTCAAAAAGCAATCAATACGTTTACGGGATTGGGGGAGGAACCGGATGTCCTATACATAAAGATCGAAGTTGTTACTCTTGTCATCGTCAACTGCTTCTTTGTCGTGTCTCACTGGGGAAATCATTTTTGCAGTTTAGTGCCATGAAAATGGCACACGCTCCTCCAGGGCATCATTCAGTTGTCGGCCGACCATCTGCAGGAGGACTCACTTATCCAGAATATGTCGTTTATAGAGGAGAGCAGGTAAAAAATGGCTTTATTTCAGCTTTATTTCAAAAGATTATTTAAAATCCCCGATTGCACGCTGATCTGATTGATTTAGTATCAGAATCAGTGACTAATCATGGGAAAATTAATATTTTGCAATTCGAGCAGGAACTGCAGCTATAAAATGCTGCAACTCCTTTAAAATATTTGCGACATTTTGACATGTCAACTAAATATTTTTTATAAAAATCTTCTTTTTTTTAAAATTGCAGGCCTATCCAGAGTATTTAATAAGCTACCAAATTATGAAACCGGAAGCTGGAGAAGAAGCCTCTTTACTTAAGCCTGTTTAATTTAATTTTCAAGGAATGGTTGTAAAAATTCTCATGTAAATCGTTTAAGGGATTCAATTTTATGGTTGTGACGAGTCGTCGCCTGTTTAATTTTTGTGTTTGTTTGATAATCAATAGTCAAGATCAAGATAATCGCATCCCACTCACTCGCCAATAATTATTAATATCCTTGTGGAACAATCAGCAAATGCCATGAGTTAATAATTAAAACAAAGCGTTCGTTTTTTACCTGACCGCAAGATATTTAAATTTTCAAGCCAATGCAAACTTTGTATTTTAATCGTGCTCAGTTGAATTTTCATATTTTTGTACAAAATTCATGAAAATGTTGTACTCTCCTGATATTTAGTAATTGACATGATATTTATTTAGTTCACAAAAAATGAAACATGATGAAAATAAAGTTTTTGGAAAATTATACGTTTTGTGATTTGTCTCATTTGTAAAATAATAGACGCGATTGTTTGACTTTTCCAGCTGTCAAAAAATAATTAGGTCACAGCTGTAAACATTATGTCTTCGTCAGAATCGCCGTTAATTTTCTTGGAAAATCGAGGAGCATTTGCGTCAACACGAAAATACATTTTCACCTCAGATGACGCCGACTGCAAGGTCATAGACGTCAACAACGATGGAGACAAAGACAAGAAAAAGGACGCGTCTTCTTCTTGGACTCAAGTCTCAAAAATAGCCCTTCGTCAAGTATTCCTACCTCACGGCTATCCTCAGTCAGTGTCCAAAGACTATGTCCCTTATCAATGTTGGGACACGATTCAGGCCTTTTCAAGCTCAATCACCGGCTCCATTGCAACGGAGGCTGTCATGAAAGGCGTCGGAGTTGGAAATGAAGCTGCAACGCCTTTGGCCGCCGCCTTGACGTGGCTTCTCAAAAGTGGGAGTGGTCACGTGGGACAAATAGTCTTTGCATGGTCAAAAGGGACGTCGCTCGATCATGACTGCAAGAAATGGAGATTGTTTGCAGATGGATTAAACGATATTGCGACATTTATCGACCTTATTGCGCCTCTTTTCCCAATAAATCTTGTCGTATACGTTCTGTGTTCGGCCAGTGTGGCCAGAGCGTTGGTAATTTAAATTAAAAGTTTTCATATGCGTTTGTAAATTTTTACACTTTCTGATTTCTATATTAAATGTAGGTTGGTGTGGCAGGTTCGGCAACACGGTCAGCGGTCACTCAACACCAAGCAAGACTAAATAACATGGGAGACGTGTCCGCAAAAGACGGGAGTCAGGTAATTTTTTTAAAGACGCTTTCTCCTTGAAACTACAGGTATATTAAAGGCTATTTAAATGTCTTGTCAGGAGACACTTGTCAACTTATTGGCGTTGATCGTCAGTTTATTGTTGCTGCCATTGATAAGTGGAAATCTAATTGCCGTGTGGAGTCTATACATAATTTTCACAGCCATTCATCTCTTTGCTAATTACAAGGCTGTCAAATCGCTGGAAATTGAATCGTTAAATCGTCCAAGGCTTTTGTTAGCACTTGAAGATTATATAACATCCGGAAGAGTTTCGTCAATTAAAAGGATAAATGCTAGGGAAAGTGTTATTCTTGGCCGAGGGTTAAAGGGTAAGCGAAATTGTATATCATTTTTGGTATTAAATTGGCAATTAATTTTTACAAAATTGAAGATGAAGACATTTGTGGCATGAAAATCCGACTTGGCGTCCCATTAGAGACGGCGTTAGTTGGAATTTCTTCCCGAAAACGAAGTGGGCTTGAAAAGTATTTATCCCAATCCGCGTCGGCTCCGTTCATCATAATCCCTGATGGCCGAAACAAACTGATGAATGTCATTCTACATGAAAATATCCAACCAGTTGAGATACTTGAAGCATTCTGCAGGTCCACGTTGTTGGGCGTTGTATTAAATAAGCAATATCACAATTTTGATTATTCTTCCATGAAAAATAAGGCTGGGGGCGATTTAGAGGTACTTTTTTGAAGATTAAGCAAGTTGTATAATGGTTGATAATTTTAAATGAATTTTAGGAGCTTGGTCCAATGGACGAGATTATTAGCAAAGAATGGAAAAATTTTAAGAAAATGGCCGAAAGTCAAGGATTTATCTTTTCTCAGGCCCCTTTAGACTCTGGCGAGTGGAGAGCTAAATGGCTACATTCCTAAATTATTGTTTTTTTTTATATGCAATCATTTATTTCAAATACAAATTATTTATTTATATAAATGTGACCAGCTTATATTTAATTTATTTGATTGATTACATGTCCTACAAGTGATTCCCAACTTCCATTGTTCTGAAACACAAAGCTGTCCGAGTTTGTCGTTTGTCTCATGAAGATTGAGATGAAAGTTTGGAAATTTTCAATACCTTTGAATAATCAGACAAAGAGCTATATATTAAACCAAGTGCGAAATAAATACTCTTTTCTCTGAAACATAAACCATATTGATAAGGAATATGTCATACGAGCATGTAAATAATTTATAGCCACTGTTATAAAACAAGGCAGCTACTGTCCATATAATTATCCAAATTAAAGTGAGATGCATAAACTTGAGAAGGATTTGATAAGAAATATGAGAATCTCAACAACAGATATATATCAATCCACATACTTACTTAATTAGATATATCTTTTTTCCTAATGCATCTTATCATGTCATAAATTATTCGCGTAGTTAGCTAGCTGTAGAATGACTCAATTTTTTCCTCTGTTTTAACATCTTTTTAATTTTTCGGAAAATGGGGAAAAATTCCTCAGCTTTCTTTATCCTTTTGGGGTTTTGGTTACTAGTACTTTCGGACAGTAAGAAAGTCTTTACTTTGCCTGAGGATTTCCCAATCACAATCAAAAGCGAACAGGGTTACATTGTCCCCGGAATTCACAAAGAGTTTCTCCCCCAGCCAATATTTTACGAGAGTTATATTCCCCTGGTACTGGAATTCCAGACCCCGACTTGGAACAAGTCTGATATCACGTTCAACAACTGGTACACATGTATTTCGGAGACATTCCCATTCAGGTAACAAGGCAATTTAAATACAAATCCAAAATTTGCATCGAAATAAATTGCAGATATTCCTGTCCCGTTGCGTTCCACATGAATTCCGCAATACTGAATCTTCATGTGGATTTCGAGGGTCTTCATCCGGCAGTGGATGTTTCAGGGAATTCGAATGCTGACGAAGCCAGTCAACTATTCTACCAACGACAAGCCACGTCCACTGATTTCTGTTCCAAAATCCAAAGACATTTCCCAGGGCCTTATGCTTCAGCTAAGGATGTGGATAATTATTTGGAAGTATTGAAAAACTGCAGAATAGAAACTGATGCTCCATCATTTGTGCAGAGAAATATTTCAGATTTTAATTACAGGTTAGTTTATCTATATAATAGTTTGATTGGTGAAACTTAGTTTAATCATTAATTTGATTAACTAAATTTTACAGCATTCGAATACCATTTACCAAAATGGAGAACAATTTCTACTCTTCGTTCTACAGAGCCCTTGTGTCCCCTGAATACAATTCTGCTACAACAAATAACTCTTCTTCCACAACCACACCAATTTCCTCGGGGTCTAGTTCTCCTCTTTCAAATTTCAACCCTAAAATGGACATTGTGGCATCAGCGTTGTTGTCCAACGCTCGAACAACGCTCCAGTCGGGAATCCTTGCTTTCTATTACGCCGAAAAGGCTCGTTGGGTCTCTGCTACATCTGATTGTCTCCGAGGGTTCATTCCCCAGTCGATTGTGACTCGACAAAGGCTGCTAGACAATTTAGTCTCCATTGAAAACGACACGGGATTTTCTGCAACCCATGAATTGTCCATTAGCTCAAAATTAGCTTCTAGGTATTACTCCTTGCCATTGACGGATTGCGTTCACACATCAGATGGCAAACTACTTGTACGGATTCAGATTCCAATTGTTAGGAAAAATCGGTCGAAAGCTCTTCAATTGGTCCATACGCACATCATTCCCTTTGAATACAGAGGACACGTTTGCAGGGTAAAATTGGGGGAACATGTCACTGGAGGATTTTTTCAAGATTCTCGCCCCCACGGTTCACATTACCTGTACGAAGAACTGAGCGGACAAGCATTTCCTACAGATTGCAAGGGAAATGAACTGTGTGCAATTTCCGAGTACGGGTTAACTCAGAAGTCAAATGCGGATCGCTGTGCGTCCGCTCTAATGACGCGAAACTTCTCGGTTATAAGAAATCATTGTGGTTTCAATTGCAGAAAACAGGATTTGACTGAGACCCCTATTATTACAAGGTGTGGTATGCATAATGTTTGAAAACGTTTAAAGTTATACATAATAAATAATAAAATTATGGATTTCCAGACTGGATTCTAATCAGTTTGTGCTCACTGGGAGTCCAATAGACTTAAATGTCAATTGCGAAAGAAACTTTGGACTTGATCATCATGCTTCTCAACAGTCAAGAAGAATCAAAGAATCTTCAATAGGAGCACATCTCATTCGCCTTTCTCCAAACTGCTTCATCTCATTTCCTAAAGGGGGGAAGCTGAAAAATCTCAATTTTTGGGGGGAAGGGGGCCAAGGCCAAGCATATGGAGGGTATTCTCTTATTGAGGTCTTGCCCATGATCCCTGTTCAATTCTGTAAAGCAAAAGAAGACGGAGATAGCTCAGTGTTTGTATACGAAAATTTGACCCCAGAAACAAAAGTGAACTTGGCAGACTTTATAGATTTGGAGCGAGCGGACGGCTATTTAAATGGGGGCTGGAAAGGATTGGGAAAAATTGAAAATTCTGATGCAGATGAGTTAGTTTCTGCGGAACTGGAATGCGGATCTTCGCTCACTGCTTTGTGGATTGTCTTCGTGCTAACAAGTCTTTTAATCTTGGGGACGCAGGCCTACATTTTTTATCTGATTAAGAAAAATGAAAAGATAAGCTATGCGAAAGATGAGCGTATTCTCTACAAAATCCCAGATTCTCCTGTCATGTACTGATTTTAAAACTTGAAACAGTTGAAACGTTTGAATAAATCATTGCATAATTGCAAAATAAGTTTTTGTCTTAATTTGCCCCAAATTTTAAAACACATCCCCTGACCTTTCGGAAGGGGTTAGAAGGTCAAAACTTTGAAAGCAGCACCAAAGAGAAATTGTTAACAAAGGATGAAAACAAAATTTCAAAAAAATGTTGAGGATCCAACCAAAGATTTACATACAAAGCAGCGGAAGATGCTAATTAACAAAGTTTGTATGGTTAAAATTAATTTTCATTCAATAGCAATGTGTGTCAATTTCTTATATAAATCTGTCATCGATTCTTTATCAGGCCTCGTAAAATAATTTATTTACAGCTCATTTATTATTAATTTGTTTAAAGTCTCATCATTTTCCAGTGTTTTGTGCAACCAAGTATGTCTGTCGGTCTTTCTCAAAAACTTGACCATTTTTTCAAATTTTCTTTTAAATATCCAATAGTTTAAACCTTTTAGATGTTATTTTAAAATTTTGGGCCATGTAGCCCCACCCCCAAGACAAAATGGGGGTGGGTAAAGTTTTGGGGAGAATTGAGAATAACAAACAACTCTTCGTTTCGCGATTGTGTTCATTTGCAGATTAATTTGAACAAATATAATTACGGCACATTTCATCTCTGTTTTTCAGTCTCAACCTGACGCTTGTTGGTTGCGTTGCAAGTTTTAGATAGTTTACAGTCCACTGGACTGACGTCAAGTTTCCCATTTGCCATTAACCTGTCTGATCTCAAAAGTTCTAAGCTCTCTGCTAGAAAAAGCTGCTCTACTAACTATTTTCCGCTAATTTGAGACCGTCTAATGTTTCCGGTGCTAATAAAAGTTGCTAATTTTTAGTTGTAATTGTATTTTATAGCCTCAAAGCAAAAGCAAACCGAGTGTAAAGTTACAAAGTTATACTGGCTGAAATTATCTGACGTTTTTAAGTGGTTGGGAGATAAATTGAAACATTTCAAAAAAAACAGATGCCGATGTCTGGGCATAAAAACTTTTAAAAGTGCAGAATCATTTTACATTTTACAACAAAGATTGGCAATCCAAAGTGAATAAAACAATTAAAAGCTTTTTGCAACCGTTGATGTTTGCACTACAATTAGAATGAGATGGCAAAAAAGTTGAGGTGTTGATTGCTTAATTAACTTGAAGAAGATGAAGAAGTTGGTTACTGTTTGTTTCTTGTCCCTGATTACTGATCTTGGCTTAAGATTGGTAGCTTCTTCAAATTTAAGTGGACATCCGATTGATCTCGAGGTCACGCTGCCCCCAAGAGAAGATGGTGCTGAAGAACAAGTTTCTGAGCTGAATCTCGAATTTAGATACGAAGATGATACTCCGCCAACAAAAATGACCATCAAGGATCCAAACATTACTTGGGTTGGGAATGAGCCTAAGAAACAAAAGTTAAAGATTATGCAACATCAACAGCCACTCCCACAGCCGGAAAAATTAACTGTTGAGACCAAATGCGAGTGCCCTGAACCCGACATCAATGAGCTGATTAATCGAATAGTTGCAACGAATATTATACAAGGTCAGAAGGGGGAGAGAGGGCCCCCAGGAATTTCCATCCAGGGTCCAAAAGGGGAACGAGGGGAGCCGCCAATACTCCCTTATCATTTGGCACAAGGAAGGGGAGAACCTGGGCCGCAGGGACCTCCAGGAGTTTGTACACCAAGTAATGCATTTTATTATGATTCATAGATAAAAGTGGAAATTTATTTTATTAAGTTATTTTGTAATTTCCGAAGGCGAATGTTCAGGAGGGACGACTGTTAAACCTCCACCCCCTGAACATTTATTTCGGATTGTTCCTGGAGCACTTGTGTTCAAAAATAGAGCAGCTATGTTACAGGTAATTTGCAGAAAGCAATGTACACAAATGTTTTAATTATTGTTTGTTTATTTAGATGCAAACGCATAGCTTTGTTGGGACGGTGGCATTTGTTGAAGATGAAGAAGCATTTTACGGTAGAGTTAAAAGTGGATGGAAATCATTTGATGTAAGGGATATAATTTAACTAATTGATTATTTAATGTTTTGTTTGCCTATAAATTTTAAAGGAAGGGACAATCCATAAAACGGTCCCAATACCTCGACCTCATGAGTTTGCGTCACAGCAATCGGTACCATATAATGATAAGTACGCTTTAATAATATAAAGACAATTTATTTTTTAGCAAAGGAGAACTAACAGCTATCGAGCAAGTACAAAAACTCCAGATCTGCAAGAACTGAAATCTCCATCAGAGGTTGTTGGACGACGACATCGATCCAGCAGCTACAAGCTTATCATAGATGACTCCAAATTGGTATACTTTTATTTTTATTTTTAAATCTTCAAAAAATTAAATTATACTAATTTCAATCTCTTAAAGGAAAATGCAAGAGTAATTTCCCTAAACTCTCCACTTTCGGGCAATATGGGAGGAACTAATCAGATAAATTATCAGTGCCAACGTCAAGCAATGAAGAATGGCCTTCACGGGATATTCAGAGCACTTCATCTCTTTCCCAAAGTCCCAATTCTAAGTAGTGACCTGCTAAATCTAAGAAATGAGTCTCTGTCGGAAGCACTTTACTCATTTAATGGGAAGACTGTCAGTATTTCCAGACACATTTGGGCGTATGATGAAGGCAAAAGTTGTCAGGGTTGGACATCAGACAGTCCTGAAGATTGGGGTAGAGTGACAACAGTCTTAGGAATGGGACAGACTTTATCAGCAGAGACCTGCGACAAACGACATTTGGTTCTTTGTCTCGAGTTCCTTCACATGAATCAAATAAATGCGAGACATACTAAAAATAGAATTAGACTCAGTTTTGATAAGTATTTGACTGTTTTAAGGAGTTATGATGAACGCTTGGAATAAAAGTTTTATTTTATTATTAATTGCAGAAATGCATACATCCATGCAAAATTATAATTTGTACATCTCCCAATCATTACATTTTTCCAAGCTAGAGTTTTTCAAAAATCAAGGCATTTCTTTCTTTCTGAACCTATATTCTTATATTTTAATTACAAATATTCTATCAAAGTAAAGAACAAAAATAATTCAGTAAAAATTAACCTTTCTTGGTCAATAGCCCCATATTTTTATCTGGAATAAAAGTCTAAACTGCATTGTTGAAGAAATTCATTTTGCATACATTCGTCATTCGTTCAACGAATTTCGTTGAACCTTTTCTTGATCGCAACAAGATGTCTCCTATCAGTCCTATTTGTATTTGCCCTTATGTATTGCATATAATATATATCTCTATATATATGTATATATATGCAAATATCATTTGCATTTTTAACTTGGCAAAACAATTCTAAAAGTGTTGGAATTTCTGTCCACAAGTACAACATGTCCCATGTAAGTCCTGTGGCCAGTACAGAACTAGCTAATAATAATTAACAAAACTTTAATTTCAGAAAATAAGTGTCAAGCTTGAGGACATCATACAATCTCTTCCAACCGTCCAAAATCAAAACCTGCAATTCACCAGCCAGGTTTTTCAGATGGTTATCAACAAAAATGAAGGGCATTTGGATGCATGGACTGTTGAGCTAGATAGTGCAAAGTAAACTGATCAATTCATTTTAATTGCTTTAACTAATTACTTCATATTATTAGTGAAGACTTGCTAATTTGCCATACAGAGTTTATTGATGCATACCAAAAAGTTTTAAAAGATGGAAGTTTTAACATTGGACATTCGAAAAAAGTTCCAATAACCGAGTGGGTGCGGCCGGTGGTGGAAGAGCCAGGTTTTCTTAATCCATTAGCCAAAAATGAGGTCAAAAAGTTGTCGGCATCTAAACTCAAGGGACTCAAACCGTTGACAGAAACTTACATTTCCGAGATGATGGAGAAATATGGAATAACAATACGTAAGTCTATAAAAACGATAGTTTTTTTTTAATTTGCAGACTGGGAGTAGTCAAACAAATAACTAACTAACTTAATTTTAGCATTGGATGATATTATTCTAAAAGGCGATATGAAATTACTGGAAGCAGCCGCAGATGGTTCACAGAAACAGTAATTTGTTTAAGGATTAATTTATTACAATAAAACAAATAAAAATTCTTTGTTATACAGAATTCAAAATGTATAAAAAAACATTCATTTCCTGTTTTATAACAGAGTAACAAAGTTAGAGCAAACCCTGACGCTTGAGATCTTCGTATGTCTTTTTATTGACCACATTGCCCATTGAATCTTCAAACTCTTCCTCAACTTCTGCTTGCCACCTTTCTGCTGTTTTTTGGTATTTAATTCTCTCCCAAACTGAAAGCATACATATAATTTACTTTTACAAGACATTCCCTTTTTCAAAAAGAAATATTTTCACTCACGTCCCAAAGCGTCTTCAATTTGCGTAACATTTGCAAAATGGGCAGTGTTTGGAATTCCTAAACATCGCATCCCATGAGCATGTCGCCATTCAGCAAAGTGACGTTGAAATGCCTTGGGCCCTTTGTACGTAAAGTTTCCACAGATTTCACAGTTGTAGCTAATGTTGAGACCATGCAGTTTATAAAGCCAGTATGGAATGGGCTGAAATTGCCAACAAAATCATTATAATAAAATATTAAAGAACAAAATAATTATTTTAAAATGTTTACTTTTCCGTCCCAACCAAGTGGCAAATTTTTAGGATTATAGGGAATGTCACTGTCATCTTCATCGTCAGACTCTTCTGGCTGATCTTCTTCCTCAGATTCTTCTTTTTCCACGGCTGTTCTTGCCTGTTTCCTCGTCACATTTTCCTTTGTCCCCACTCTTTGGTCTGAAAGCATGTCTGCAAATCTGTAAACTTGGGCTTCTAATGCTGCAAGATCTTTTTGTTTTTCCGCATCTTTAATCTTGGGGTCCTTTTTACCTCCTTTTGATTTTGAAAAGAGTGTGGGATCAATTTCTTCTAAGGATTTACCTTTTGTGCTAAATAACCTTTGAGCACGTTCTTCAAGAGTTCTAAAATAATATAATAAAAAAATAAATAGAATATTAAAAAAAGTTTAGTTTTTCAAAGTATAATAAATACCCTCCGCATTTCAAATCCAGGGCCATCAATGCTGATTTTAATCTGTCAAGACCAAGAGTCGCTAATTCTTCCCAAGTAGAGAATGCAGATAAATCTAAATGAGCTCCAGAATGTGCCAAAGCTCCTGTATAAGTTTCTTTCTGCAAATATATAAATAAAATTACAATAATTTAATCAGAATCAGAATTATCTGTAAACAATAATTACCGGCCATCCAGGGAATTGTCCATTTTCCCACTGACTCTCAAACTCCATTCGAATATCTTGTAGAATAGTTTCAAAATCTGTGAGTGGCCTGATCCGAGTCAAAAAGTCATACAGATATTCATTCAGCGCTTCTAAATATTTTCTATAGTCGGCCCCTTTTTTCTCCCTCGTTATTTCATAAAGACGGTCAAATCGCTCAATATAAGTGATATAGTCCATTCGCTCTGCCCCTTTTAAATTAAGATATTTTACATGATGCTCATGCAAATCCAGGAATTTTCCGTAGCCCTCCTCATCCGTGAATTCCACAAGGTTTAGATACTCTTCTGCGGAAGACTCTCTCATTTTCGTGTACTCTTCAAATTCGACGGACATGGGGACAGAAACTTCGTTGGGTTGCTTTCGATAGAATTCCTTGATGCTTTTGAACCTGTTGTAAAATTCGACAAATTCATTGGGACCTGAAAGTGATTGGACTTCTTCCTTTCGTTGACCGTCCTTATCTTCGTACAACTCTTTGAGACTGTCCGTACAACTCATGTATCTCTATAAAATTAGGAAATTAAACCTCCAATTAAACAAAGCATATAATATTTTCTGCTTACATCCAGCAGCATTTTAACTCGATGTTCCGAATTAAGGTTATCTCGAT